>RJWJ010000095.1:0-91472 GCA_004363605.1 Indri indri
GCCACCCCACACGTCAGTTCTGAACTCACCCCGTTAGAGGTTGTCTCCGCCGGTGCGCTGATCTAAAGTTCCCGGGTTTCGGCACCACTTGTCGCGCCCCCTCGCCAGCAAGGACGACGCGGCAACCGGAGTTCTTCTGAGCGTGCTTTATTGAGGCTCCTTACAACTTACATTATGCGGAAGACGCCGAAAGCGGAAGAGTGCAGGCTTATATAGGTTGGGCTACGCAAGGCAATGAGTCAGCAACGAGCATGCGCACTGGCTTGTTTACCCGCACCGGAGAGGGGCGTACCCCAGGATGTGGGCGCCATCTTGTAATGGCGGTGCAGGCTTCCCACACTCTTGCTTCTGCTATTCAAGAAGGAATGCTTTTCCAGAAGTTTCCTGTTGCCTTGTAGCTGCCCAATGCAATGGCCATTCCTTATCTATCTATTCATCTATCTTTTTTAAAAATAATAACATTTGAGACTGTTGACCTCCTTTTCTTGGCACTCCTCTTGTGGCCTTCCTGACCTCCCTGGCTGCTGGTTCTCTTCTTGTCCCATGTTTTCTTTCTCAAGCTCCTTTGCTGATGACTTTCCTTCAACCCATTCTTCTGTATTGACGTCTGTTTCTCTTCTTACTTCCTCTTTTCTTCTTGGATGATCCTGACCACTCACGTGGTGGTAGCCATAGCCTATATTCTGTGAGCTTCCTTTGTGGTTTTTCAGCTTCGATCTCTCTCTGAGGTCCAAACACACATCTTCAGCCTTCTCCTAGATCCTGTCACTGGATTGTACTATAGTTGTGTAAAGTTTTATGTCAAATATGGAACTTTCTCACAACTATTGTTCTTTCTATAGTCTGTATTAAAATAGAGTTACCTTTTATGGTATGACCATCGGTGAACTAAACACATTATAATGAATTCTTTTATTGAATTGTTGCAATAGCATGTTATCCCCACTTAGGATGTAGGAAATTAAACTCAAAGATTTTAAGTAACTTGCCCAAGATTGTCGTACAGTTGTCACACAACTTGTTACACAGCTAGTGAGATGCAGAGCAAATATTGGAATGGAGGTTTGCCTTTCTCTAAAGTCTGGCCTCATGAGCCCTCTTGTAGCTCACTTGGTTTCCTCTGCATAGTTTAGGCTCCCAGGCTAATGGTTCTCAAACTTTAGCTCCCATTGGAAACACCAAGAGGGCTTACTAAAACACAAATTTCCCGGCCTCCAGCCTCTACTTTCTGATTCAGCTGGTCTGGGGCAGGGCTCACAAATTTGCATGTCTAACAAGCTCCTAGGTGATACTGATGCTGCTGGTCAGGGAACCACAGTTTGAGGACCACTTGACTAACAGATCCTCAAATACTATTTGTTATTTTTCCTAGAGATGTTTTAGATATTTCTCAAACCTGTCTCCTTCTCTTCTCCTCTCTTAATTCAGGCCTCAACATCTCTAGAATTCTCTGTTGTCACCCTGTTTCTAAGTCTTTCTTCCTCAGAGGGATCAAAATAATATTTCTAAAAATAACCTCATAAACCCCTTTTTAAACATAAATGCCTTTTGTTCTTTTCTCTTAATTCCCAGTACCACCGCCTTAGTTAAGGGTCTTGTCGCTGTTTGCTTGTATTATTGCAATATCTTCAAAACTGTTCCCCCTCAAAATAATTTTCTATGCTGACACCAAGGTATTTTCTTCTAAAACATAGGCCTAATTTTGCCACCACCTACTTAAAAAACATGAGTGGCTTCCCAAAATTTAGAGAATAAAGTCCTTAGTAATGACATGCAAGATTATTTGCAATCTGATCTCAATCAAGTTTTCCTCTACTTTCCAAAACTTTGAGCTGCAGCCTCAGTAGACCTCACCATTCCCGGGTACATTGTTCATTTTTACATCCTTTGCACATGCTGCTTCCCCTGTCCAGAGCACTCCTTTTCCTCACTTCTCTTCTTTGAAAACTCCTACTCATCTGGCAATGTCCAAATCAAATGTCACCTATTCACTCAATTTTTTCATATTTCCTTTGTGTTCCCCAGAGCACCTTGTTCATAACACCAGCGTGATACCAGTCCTATGATACTATGACTGTCCCAGTCAGTAGACTGTGTGCTACCTGAGGGCAGGTGCTATGCCTTCGTCTTCTTAAACTGCCCAGGGCCAAGCACAGAGCCAGGTTTTCTATAAATGTTTGTTAAATAAAATTCAACCCACATTTTATAACTTATAAATATCCTGCTCATTATATTAAATCAATTTCCTACTGTAGAAAACATGTGTATATACGTAACAGTGGGGTTTTTGGTCTCTAACTACTGGAAATTAGCCCCGAGAGATTGGCCATCTCAGGTAAAAACCAGACAACATCTGAGAATGTTTACTTTTATTTCTTATGACAACGGAATGTAGTCGGTCATCAAGGCCACTGAGAAGCACATATGCCACTCTAGGTGTGGCCTAATGTATCAGTAGGAGCCGTCTTCTATTTATTGCCTCAGGGGAGGTGTTATTGATGCTGGTTTGGCCCAGAATTGGTTTCTTTTTGCTCTGAGAGTCTTGACAACAATCTAAGATTGCTACACAGGGAGACACTTGGCTTTTCCTCGGCACTGGTCACCATTACAGGCTGTGGAGAAATCACAGCGTAACCGCAAACATCACATGTTTGCCTTAATGGATCCCATATGAAGAAAGGTAATGCTCCACCACAGATTTTATGGAGGTTTGCTGGCTTTATTTTGGTTCTGCTTGGTTTTTAATCAGGAGGAATTTGAGAGGGACTCCACTAGGGTAGAAAAGTCTCTCTTTAATAACAAGGCAAGAAACCATCCTAGTCTCATGGTCATCACATGGGTTGGTCTGCAGCGATGATACCTTGATGTGAAGGCTCAGACATATCTGCTCCTCCTTTTTTTTTGTTTTCTTCTTCTTGTCTCTTTTTCTTCTGTCTTCTCCTTCACCTTCTCCTCCTTCTTCTTCCTTTTTTCTTTCGCTGGGGCAAAAGCTATCATTCACTGAATCATCAATGTACAGTTTCAATACCAGTAGTACTTTCCTTCTGGGGCAAGAGCCCTGATTTAAAAGTCAGAGGTATCCAAATAAAAATTAATTTCTACAAATAGTTTTTTCACAGGGTATAGAATCTACTATATCAGTAAACATATAAATCTCATTACATAGTTTTGGAAAGACCAATTCTACCAATTTTGTAAATAAAAATAGAGAGATAAAATTCAAAGATAATTATCAACAGAGACAAGTGGAGGGTAATCATTAAAGAAGTATGAATTACAGTTAGCTCCCTGAAAAGCCCTTATAAGATCTTTAGATAAAGTTTGCTCAACTCCAAACTTTTTAGACATTGTCAAAGTACAAATCACATTGCCGTGTGACAGGCATTTCTCTGTGTGGATGTATGAGCAGCTGAGATAAGACAAAATAGAATTATTTGTCATCTTTCGCAGTACTGCTATTGCAGCTACTCGGAAGCCATTTCTGACCTTTTTCTTTCCTTTATGTCACAAAGGCCTAGCTGCTGCTTTCGATGAATTTTATACAATTATAATTCATCTTAATTAAGCAAATATTTATTAAGCATCTACTATGTTCCAGGGACTTGAAACTAAGGGAACATGTGAAACACTGAAAGATATTCTGTGTGGCTGCATCCTGAACATAGTGAAGACAGGT
Organism: Indri indri; assembly: GCA_004363605.1. Lineage (NCBI taxonomy): Eukaryota > Metazoa > Chordata > Mammalia > Primates > Indriidae > Indri > Indri indri. Next base: position 3,677 of record RJWJ010000095.1, read on the forward strand.
AGAAAACAGACTGGACAGGGCAGATCTTGATGAGCTCTCTATGTGCATATTAAGGAGTCCAAACTTGATTAAGGGCAGAGAGAAGCTATTACAGGATTCTAAGCAGCAGTGTGAAGATGGCTTTGGCTGGAATGTACAGAAGAATTTGAAAGGAAGCAGGACTGGAGTGAATAAAACCAGTTAGGTTAATGTGATTATCTGGTCAAGAGAGAAGTGAGAGGGAGAGAAATTCATGGCTTTGATTAGATGTATGGGTGGTGGAGGGGGAAGAACTATGAGTGATGCCCAGATTTCTGGTTTGGGAGACTGAGGGGATGGGGTGAAGCTCATTATTGAGACTGGGGATATAGGAGGAACAGCTAATTACTGGAGGAAGGTAATGCATCCAGTACGAGTTTGACGTGCCTGGACATATCCAAGAGATGTTTAGTTGGTAGTTGTATGTACAGGTCAGGAGGGAGTGCTGGAGAGGGATTGGGTAGGAGATGTACGTTTGAGAGCAGTCAGTCTGTTGATGAAACCTGAAGCCATAGAAAGGAATGCAGTTGCCCAGGGGAGTTTGAAGGATGGAAGGAGAAAAAGACCCTTAGTAAATCTCTGAAGAACACCAATATTTAAAGGACAAGCAACGGGAGAAGATTTTGTAACCTAAAAATTATGACCTTTGTCTAGGCTCTGGCCATATGTTATCTTGGCCATTTAAAACTGTTATGTTCTTTTAAATTTATTTTAAAAAGAGTAACTTCTGATATGACCGAGAAGCCTTTGAATAGAAATGACCAGAAGCCATAGATGAAAAGAGATATAAAATTTGCTGAGCTGCTACAGGAAATGTTTAGTGAGTAAACTTAACCAGCATTCCATTAAACTGGATTTGCACAAATTTAAAGGGATGGATGCTGGGTTAAGAGAAAGCTTCAGGGATGGAAAGTGTTTATTGAATCAGAAAATCATACAGCTGGAAAGGACTTCTGAAGTTAGGTTTGTCAAACATCTCCTTTTTACTTATAGAAACTGAGACGTAGAGACGGTAAGGGACTTGCACAAATTGCAATGAGTTTTTTTTCCCCCAATGTGGGCAATTAGAGGTAGAGTGCAAGAAAAACTTAATGAGTTCTAACAATTAGGAAAGCTGAATAAGGGTCTTAAAACTGAAGATAAGACCTAGACAAGGCCCAGTACCAAAAAGTTTCCAGGGTGTGTTAGATCTGTGCAAGTCAGGAGGAAACTAGAATAGATTAATATTGACTGAGGGTAGTTAAAGGTTGGAGGGGAAAGTAACTTATTGTATTTTGGTGTTTATAGTTTTTGAAATCAAGGCCTAAATTTTGCATCCCATTAAATTAATGGGAGCAAATATGTTCATCTGTTATGAGGCTTTCTATTTTTAGATAAGAGGTATAATTTGAGTGGAAAGCACTGAAACGATGAAGGCTGTGAGGGCTACAATGTTCAGACCATGAAGTTGTGACCCAGGCAGTTGTTCCTGGGAAGATATACATGGCTATGTCATTCATTCATTCATTCATTCATTTATTCAACAAATAATTAAATGCCTACTTCATGTCAAGGTATAAAACTAAATCTACAAAGTTGAGCCAAGTGTTTTGTGGTTTGAAAGAAAGACTCATCTGATAGCAATATGTGGGTAGGACTGGAGATGTGGGGAGCCTAGTAAGGGGTGTCATTCCCAAATCTAGGGGCAGGCTGAAAACATAGCCCTATTAATACAGACTTCCAGTGGGAAGAAGGTGGAAACTTTATTTTTTAAAAGCCCTCTGTGAGGCGTGCTTGCAGCCAGGACTGTGACCAAAGAATGAACCACCAAGGATGAATGGGCTTTTAAAGAAATGTGCCAGTAAGGGCCAGGAACAAATGCACAAACCATGATTTTGAATGGCTAGAATTCCATAAAGAGGTGATTTGGTGTAATACTGATACTGATTTGAGTAGTAGGTCTTGAATTTCACACCAGGAGATGGGCAAACAAAACTCTTAATTCTGCTCAATACGGAGACTTAATTTAAGTGTATCAACCCTTCGGAAGCAGCAGGCAAGGAAAATAGGAAGGTCATATGCATCAGAATAAAAACACTTGGGAAATCAAAGTGTTTCAGTAGATGGAATATTTCTAAATTAATAAAATGGGAATAAAGCCAAGTGACTTAGACACTGAATGTTTTACTACTGGCTGAAACATTATGACCATTTCCAAATTGCTTGACTGGAGCCTTGGGAGAGTCTAATTTTGATGGACTTCATTGATTGTAATCTGCTTTTCCAAACTTTTTTTCTTTTTCAGTTCGAAACCCAGAAGGACAGATCAAGCTTTATTGCAAAGGAGCAGATACTATTCTGTTTGAAAAACTTCATCCTTCCAATGGAGACCTTCTGTCTCTGACATCCGACCATCTCAGTGTAAGTGCCTCTGTCTTAAAGTTAGCACAATGGCCCTTTTGCCATCTCCTAGGGTTAGGTCTTGTTTTAAAAATATCAGCTAATGATCTGACTACTGAAATAGAAAGCATCTGGAGAGCGGTTCCACAGGAAACTGTGCCAATGAATGTCTGAAAACTGGCACGTGGACCCTCTCTCTGCCCTGCTAGGAGGCCAGGAGGTCTCCTCACAGGTGCATTAACACACAGCAGCTGAGAAGTAGCCACAGCGTGTGGGCTCCTGAATTCCAGCCAGGCCAAGGCTCGGGGTGCTTTAGGACTGTCTGTGGAAACCTGCTCCAAATCCCCTGCAGCTCAGTTTGCTCCTCTTGGGAGACTGGACTAGTCCTGGGAAGAAGAGGTGGAGAGTTGCTTTTGCTTGGGTTCTGATGTGTTTGGTACCAATGGAGTCTCTCACGATTACTTCCAGGGAATAGTTTAGGGTTGTGTTTATAGGGTAAGAGGAAAATAGTCCCTGGAGCCAACTTTCCCCTCTAAGGGTCTTTTTATTCAGGTCATAATTCAGGTGCCCAAGGCACCAAATGCATACCATTCCGAGACCAGCATAATTTCTTTTCAAAGCATTCTGAAGGAAGCAAGAGGGATCTTTGGCACACTTTTTTTTTTTTCCCAAGAAAGTAAGAGCTTGTGAAATAATATGAACATTACTTGGTTTAAATCTGAGATTCAAGTCTCTCTAACATTTGTTTGAGGTTCCGTTTAACCCCATGTGAACTTTAAGGACATCTGGTCAAAACTCTCATTTTCTCATTGGTTTCATTCCTTTGAAAAATTATTGAGGATTCATGTTCTTTGTCAGGTCCTATATTTAATACAAAACATTCTTTGAATCTTTAAAAAACAAACAAATAAACTAAAAAAACCTCTGCCTGACTTTAAGTTTTTTAAAAAATGATGGTTTAGTAATATTGGTTACACACATAGCTATTGTTTTTGTCTTTTCAATAGAGCATTCTTGATTTTCTTTTAATCTTTTCCAGAAGGCCAGCATGGTCTTTTTAATTTTTTTTTTTTTATGAAAACAGCATTGGAATCATAAGTATCTGATTTTTGCCATTACTCAAACGCCCAGGCTCTCGATTTTTATATGTTCTCTTTTCATACTAAAATATGGGAGGCTTAATTTTGGTCTTTTTATGTTTCTAGGCCAAACACAATGTTTTTCAGGTAATATCAACTTAACTTGCTCTTTGCTTCATTCACTTTATTCATTTTGGCTTCTAGATTCTGAGATTTTAAATTTGTATTTAATTATTGATTTTGAATTGTTTAATGATAGGAAAAGACCTTGCTCAAATGCTCGTTTAGGATTAAACTTGCGTTTCATGCACTAATAAAATAACTTAAATCATCTGTGTCCTTTTGTAATGTCATCTTAGAGTTGATTCACTGTTGTATAGAACAGAGAGGAAGGCACTGGTAATACCCAATGGGGTTGCAAGTTAAAAGCAGCAAAGCGTTTGTGCAAATTAAAAGGACAAAGATCATTACAAGGCAGTAACTAGATTTTCAGATCAATAGGGGACTCGGTGGTGGTCTGGAAAGGCAGGGCTTGTAAAATGTGATTGCAATATCCCAAGTGCTGCCAATTGCCTACTAGATATATTTGGATAATTTTTCTCATGGACTCTTCTGGGCTAAACCACATCATTGCAGTTTGCACTGACTTTTCTATTTATCTAATTAGGGTATGTCATGGTTTAACCTGTGCCTGCTCGTAAACCTATATCTGTGTCATGAACCAAAACACAGCAGAGAAGACATGCTCAACGGCAATGCCCAAAGGAGCAGAAATGGCTATAAAAACGCTTTGCTTGCAGCATAGATGCCCATAAAATGACCACAGGAGACACAGGGGAAGTGGGAGTTTTTTAGCTTTTCCCTAAAGCAATCTACATGTGTTTCTAGTTATTGTGGCTGTGTGAGACACTTAGCAATTAGCAATCTCTTATTCCCCCCCACCCCCATTAGGATAAAGCACCAAAGGTACCCTTTGAGATTGCTCATTTACTGAGACACTAAAGAAAAAGTATGTTTCCCCAGTTTGACTAATTATTAAATACTAACTCCATAGAATACAATTTCCAAAAAATAATAATTTTTTAAAAACTGACCTGACTTGATGATGCTGTCTTTAAAATTTCAAACCAATTTTTTATCATTAAAATAAAACTTTCATATAGCAAAATATAAAAAGTTTCACAGAAGAGTCCTGCTTCCCTGAAGCAACCACTTATATTCACTTCTCTCCCTTTCCCTCCCCTTTCCCCCTACGGGTTATTATTATAACCTTAAGTAATGTGCTTAACCTTTTATTATCTGACTGTTTAACATCTATTTATTGATTTATTCTTTATTTTCAGCCTTTTATTATGGAAATTTTCAAGCATATGCAAAAGTAGAGCTCAATGAATTCTAGCGCAGATATATTACTAAGGGGATGGACAAGACTTTGGTGGGGTGTCATGCTGCAGTTCCTTAGGACCGGCTCCTGCCTTTCATTTGAGAGCTATGGCTCCTCTGAGGATCCTTTTCTCTTCCCAGGAAGCCCAGGCCCATAAAACACACTGGGTTCCTCTCAGGGCCAGAAATGCTTCCTTCAGGCAAGGACAATATTTCTTGCTTTAAATGAATATCTCAAGTCATGGGCAGCACTGATCACCTCTTACCTGGGACACTTCAGCAGGCATTTCAACTGTCTTTAGGGGGAAACCTAGCTTCCCTGAATGTTTTAACCTCATAGAAATAAAATACAAAATATACACATTTATCTCCTATTTCTGAGGAGATAAAAAGTTGGAAGTCAGGATAGCCAAGCAGTGCTCTTGGGACAAAATAAATTTGAGTGAAAAACTTCTTACCTAATGTTGTTGTTATTGCTGTGTGGTTTTTTTTGTTTGTTTTTTACTGGTTCCTAAGTCTATGTCTTCCCTGGCAGGAATTTGCAGGAGAAGGCCTTCGAACCTTGGCTATTGCATACAGAGATCTGGATGACAAGTACTTTAAAGAGTGGCATAAAATGCTTGAAGATGCAAATACTGCCACAGACAAGAGGGATGAACGGATAGCTGGGCTGTATGAAGAAATTGAAAAAGATTTGATGGTATGAGTTTAGAGGCATGACGGTTTGTGTTTACAGAAAGGATAGTATGTGTTTAGAGATCCAGCATAGGAATAAGCCATTGGCTAAATCATCTTGCACACAGCAGATGTTACCCTTTTAAACATTGAATCATGTTTTATATGTTGGCTTTAGGTTTGCCATGTATGGTCTTACAGAGCCTAGAGGTTTATTTCTATTAGTAGCTTATGCAATTGGAAGTCCCCCAAGAGTAGAAAACAGTAGGCTCCCTATTCTTGGTCCATCTCTGCTGCATCCTTGATGTTATGTTTTTTTTTCCCCCCCTCTCTGCTTTATGACCTAATGTTTTAGAGCAGGGAAACTTGCTATGAAGAATGGGCTATAGCTCTAAACCATCCTAAGCCCATGCAATTCTGATGGTACCTGTGCTATCCAGAGCGTGCTCTAGCCTAGGAACCACTCTTCCCTGGGGCACTGGAGGCTAGGAAGCTCAGCCAGGTGAGGTACTAGGGAGCATGCTTTCTTCATGAAAAAAATCACACAGGAAACTTCACTTTTTAGTTTATGGCATCTGCTGGTTTGCTAATGTAGGAAAATTACTACTTTTTTGTGATCAGCTTCCTTTTTGTGAAAGCTTTCCATTGGACTCCTCCATGGTTGATATTAAGTGGGGAAGCAGCTGGGAAGTTAAGTGCTTAGAGGCTCAAATGGCTTCTGATCATTTACGCTAACATGTTATCTGAGCCTATCAGTCTCCCATGTAAATTCTAACACCCAGGATCTCTGTTATTAAGTTGGCTTGATTTGGGAACTTCCTTTTGGGGTCCTTCCCAACCCGTGTTTGTACATAATAGGATGCTTGCTGTATCAAGGTACTGTCTTCAATTCATGTTCCTTGACCCCCAGACTCTGTGATTAAAAGGCATAAGTGGTATGGATCTTGTCTGCATGTGCTAACATAACATATTCTCTATTTTCCAATAAAGCTACTAGGTGCCACTGCTATAGAAGATAAGTTGCAAGAGGGTGTTATTGAAACAATTACAAGTTTATCACTAGCCAATATTAAGATCTGGGTCCTAACAGGAGACAAACAAGGTAAATGCATGATGATGATGTTTTGAGAAAGGGGGAGATGACTTCTATGATACAATTTTAATTAACCAGAAAGCTTAGTTAATTAGATATTTGTCTAGTCCTCTGCATCAGAATGAATTGAAATACAAAGAAGAAAGTTAATATATTGTAAAAATCTACTACTTAAACACAAGCAAAACCAAACTAACAAAATACTTTTCATAGTGTATCCTGGCATTAGTTGAATTTCAGTCCAATTGCCTATGGAATATAATGTTATATCTATAGGCAACAATGGTATTAAAAATGTTTGACAATTGGTTTTTATGAGCACTGCACCCAGTCAGGAGAGATATTGGCACAGAGCTGAAGGAGGATATGGGAGACCTCAGTTACTCCCTTAGTTTCTTGGTGCTAGGGAGTTTGGGGGGAATCTTAGGGGGGGCATCACGGTGATGAGCAGGCTTTGGAGAAGCTCAGGAAAGCAGCTGTTTATCAACTGTTTATGGAAATAGTTTGGTTTTTTCAACAACCACCACAGCTGTACCAGTGCAACCTGGCTGAATTCCAGGACTGCCTATGCAATGGTGGCAGTGAGAATGGACCCACTTTCAGGCAAGACAAAATGCCAAGTCATCAAAAAGTCATTACATTCAAAATACTATTTCCTAGGAAAGAAAAAGGGATCGCTATATTTTGGATCTATTGCTAACAGTAATGGTTAAAACAAAAACGATTTTATGCTTGACTATCAGTAAACTGAAAATATTCAATCAACTGACACACACATGTTTTTAAAATTCTATCCACATGTTGGGTATTTTTTTTAGAGAATTAGGGGATTTGTAGATGTGATAAATCAATTCTCTATATCTTCATTTAAATCACTAATCACAAATAATAAACAGTAGAGAGTGGAACCCTCAGGTATATTACTAGACAGAGACTCCCTAGAGTTTGATATTGATCAGTAGGTACAGCTGCTCAATTATTACAAATATCCATGAGTTTATTATAATTTCACTTCAATTTCTGTGGTTTATACAAAAAATATGCTGAGATTTTTATAAATTGTCTTCCTGGATTTAGGACATAATTAATGATTCCATAGAATTAGCTAGAGTCTAATGATTCTATAGAGTTAGGTAGAATCAAATGACCCTATTAAAAGATGGAAGGAGTTACCTAATTATCCTAGGCCCCGTTTCTATAAAATTAGAGGAAGAACTGCACAACATCATCCCATTCTCCAGTTCTTTTTTTTTTTTTTTTTCTTGAGACAGAGTCTCGCTTTGTTGCCCGGGCTAGAGTGAATGCCGTGGCATTAGCCTAACTCACAGCAACCTCAAACTCTTGGGCTCAAGCAATCCTTCTGCCTCAGCCTCCTGAGTAGCTGGGACTACAGGCATGCGCCACCATGCCTGGCTAATTTTTTCTATATATATATTTTTTAGTTGTCCAGATCATTTCTTTCTATTTTTCAGTAGAGACGGGGTGTCGCTCTTGCTCAGGCTGGTCTCGAACTCCTGACCTTGAGCGATCCACCCACCTCGGCCTCCCAGAGTGCTAGGATTACAGGCGTGAGCCACTGCGCCCAGCCCCATTCTCCAGTTCTTTAGTGGAGCAGTCCCAGGTGGTTTTTGAGATACTAGTCAAATTCCAAGTTTCTATCCATTTAATGGGAAAATGGCAATGTTGTATGTGGGAGAAGTACACAAATTTTATAAGAGGATTTTTGTTGTTCGACTGAACATTTTATGAGTTTTTTCTTCAATTTGTCTACCATATCAGAATTGAATACTGATTTAGTATTTTAGTCTCCAAAGGCAGTATTTGAGACTTCTGGCCAAAAGTTTTACATTTGTACATGTCACTTTATCACAAGATCTTAAGGTATTTTCATGAGTACTAATTTGGAAATCAAAAAATTTTTAAAAGCTAGATAAGAAGGCTAAGGATTCAGTGATGTTGCTACTTTTCCATGGGTTTAGCAAGTGGAGAATTTGATCATGGAATCCAGGTCTTTGAATTTCTTTCTGGGTTGCTTGTATTTTATCAACAATCATGCTCTCTCTGACATTAAGGGGGCCTATAGGCTATAAAGCTATGGCCCCAAAACTTTTATGAAAAAATGTACTTATGTTATTAAGTAATATCTTAACTGAGATGGGCTTTATTTTACAACAGAAACTGCTATAAACATTGGTTACGCGTGCAACATGCTGACTGATGACATGAATGATGTGTTCATAATAGCAGGGAATACTGCAGTAGAAGTGAGAGAAGAACTCAGGTAAGTGTTGAAGGAAGGAAAAAAGGAAGAAAGGGTGGAAGGGAAGAAAAGATCAGATACATGAGAAAGTGAAAGGTATGCTATAGTTTCCTGTGGTCCTAACTTCATATAGAGCTCTTTCTGCATGTTTCCTAAACTCCCATTCATTTTGGTGACAAACTAAGATAAGTTTATGTAAATGGTGACTCATTGCCTTCAGGCTTTCACCATTTCTCAAGTATTTTTAGAAAAGAATTTCAAATCATTTACATTGAGTTGTCCTTTAAAATTGTTCATTGGTTAGTAGTTAGTACCTGTTAGCTCTCAGGTGGTGATGAGTGATCAGTATCACTGAGGGCACCTGTTAAAAATACCAGTTCCCCAGTTTCATTCTGACCTACAAATTAGGAATCTCTAGGGACTGGAGCATGGGCATTTGTATTTAATAAGCACATAAATGAAGCTTGTGATCAGATAAGTTTGGAAAACACAGCTGTAGTAGATGGCACGGAAAGTTGGAGTAGGTCTTTCAGCATTAAACAAAGTAGAAATTTTGACATAGTTACTATCGTACCCAGATATATACTGCTTTTGAAAAATGAAATACTTCTAAATTTGTGTAACTACTAAATAGTACCAGAAAATATGCAAGTGTTGAAATTAGAGGTAACAGTGGGCAAACATTAAATTTTGAGAAATAGTGTTTCTTAATATCTGCCAATTTATTTTATCTCTTTTTTTGTTACTTCAGTTGGGTAAGAACATTTAAAAATCTGCATTATTTTGGCAGAACTTTAAAAAATGCTATCCTATAACAATCTTTGCCTGCTGCTGCTTGTAGTAGCTTCTCTAAGCTCAACCCTCGTTGGGTCTGGCCAAGCAGATTGATGACTTAGAGGAAAATTGCTTGCCACTTGCTCTGCTCTAGAGGGGGGCTAACCTTTCTCAACACACAACAGAGCACTGTGGCTTCCTTAGTATGTCTCCATCTTTAAATTTTGTTCCTGACCCTTGAAAAGAAAGGAAGTCTTAAGCAGCAACACTTCCAATTGATAGTATTTGTAGAATAAATCTCCCAACTTCTCTGTCTTATCTAGAGCAGAAGCTGCTATATCATGCTGGTGAGAGCTTATGACTGGAGACAGCATATGTCTTTGCCAAATAAAAATTGAGAAATTGAAATAATTATTACTGATATCATTTAATTATTATTTATATAATTTTAGTGATAGGGTCTATTGGGAAAATATTAATAATTTGTTTAATATTCAATGAAAATGTTTTATTTTTAGAAAATTTTTTTCCTTAAATGACCTTTTGTTTTTTGGGGAATTTGACTCTTGCTGAAAGAATATAGATGCAAGCAGATTTAGATTCTAATGAGCCTATTGCTAAATGTTTTGAGATGGTGCCTGCAACAGTACTATAAGCAGTGTACATGTATTACCTCATCTCATTCTCAAGCAACCCAATGGTAGGCATTCCCGTTCCCACTACAGACTAGGAAGCCGAAGTACATAGAAGGCATGTAATCTGCCTGAAGTAGTCCATGGTTCGGCTGCATTTGAATCTAGGCAGCTTGACCCTAGAGCCTGTGTGCCTGATCACTTGCCATGTATTTCCCTGTGCACACCTTAGATATGTTCTTACTTCCTTTAAATAATTAATCTAAAAAATATAGGTGTTGAGGCATCTCACTGCTTCACACATTCACATTCAAGTGAATGGTCAGATGCCAGATTAGCAACTACAGTCAAAATAAATTTCTAGGGGACAGCAGATGTTAGAAAAAGAGCATGGATTTCCCATCAGCCGGTTTCAAGTTAGAATCTCAGCTTCAGGCTCACTGGCTGGCTGGGAGAATTTTGATGGATGTAACCTCTCTCTGCTTGTTTTCCCCATTTGTAAAATGGGGATGCAAATATCTACCCTGTAGATTGTTTTATTTAAAGGATGAAATGAGAGAAAAACTTAAAGCTTTATGACTGTTTCATGAGCTTCCGTCTGGCCTTCCTCATTCCCTCTCTACTTCCTCCCTTCCCCCTTCCCTTGTCCCTTCAGCCACTGATCCCAATCTTCCCATGAACAAGGACTACTTTTATTAATATTTCCCCAATAAGGGCAGAAATCCTGAGACAGCGGGCAAAGGAAAAGTGGGACGAAATTGACAGCTTTTTGGAGGTAGAATGAATAGGGTTTGGAATCTGATTGGACATGAAGAGAAGTAAAAGGAGACTTTGTCATTGCTAGCTTGTCTGACTTTCACAGCCCAAAATACACTCAGGCGTGCAAGAACAGAAACTTGTTCAATTTTCTAAAACTGGACTTGAACCCTTTTCTGCCCGATGACAGAACAATTAAACTAGGCACTTTCAGTTAAATTTAGCTCACGCCTTCTGAGATCACAATTGCCTCACCTGTCACTGCTCATCAGCGTCTACCCTGCTGGCATCAAGCGCTTTCCACGTCTGCGTCCCTGTCTGGTCTCTGCTGTCTTTGGGTTGTTGGCCTTTTCCCTCTTGGCTGACTTCCACACTCTACTGGGGAACATGGAAAGTGTGGCTGCTCTTCCTCACCTCTCTGTGTCCGAGAAGACTGGTGTTCTCATGCAGCCACTTCCGTTCCCAACATCCCTTTACTCTGCTTTCCTCCACGTCACTGAACCTCTGTGGAAAGTGGCAACTATATCATACTCAGATACCTGAGATACCCGAGTATTCCAAGACCCACAGTGTTCTTCCAGCCACTACCAATCGAGCTGCGGGTCAGGACCCAGGCTGCTTTTAGGCACTCACCGGTAGCTAAGCTCTTCTTCAAAGTCCCTCTTGCCTAGGCTGGATGGGAGATGGAGAATAGGTAGTTTCTTTCTACTCTGCTCCTTTTGGCAACATTTTATGCCTCAATTCCTTTAAGGATTAGTCTTTTGAAATTTGAAGAGACTTTTTTCTTTCTTTTCAAAAAGCCCAATTAGTGAAATTCTGGGTGGCTAGAATTCAGAACGATGACACTGCTATGAATTTCAAGAGTCTATTTTGATGCTCAAAAAGCAAGAATTCGATTCTTTTCTTCCCCTCTCTGTATTTGGCTTTGCAAGGCACATTTCTAGGTAAATAGAGAGGGGTCACCTGTCATTCAGGTGGTGGTTGGAGAAGGGGTGATTGAGTTAGTATCTCAAGATTTTATCCAGCTAAATTTGGTTAACTAAATAGATGATATAATGATCATTATGTGGAAGGAATCTGGAGAAATATGAATTATTTACATACTGTTGTTGGTAGTTTAAATTGGTGGAAACTCTTCAGAGGGCAAATTAGCAATATATTTCAAAATGTCATATATGTATACTTTTGACTCAATGATTCTTCTAGAAATTTCCCTTAAGAAAATAAGTGAACAAATGTATGCATTTGTATATAAGGAAATATTTACTGCTGCATTAATTATAATAATAGAAATTACAAATAGTTCAAATACCCAGCTGTGAGGGATGTTTGTTAAATATTATGATATATACATGCAATGGAATACTATGCAGTCATTAAACATGATTATATATTTATTGCCATTGGAAAATGTCCATGATATTTTTAAGTGAAAAATGAGATTACAAAACATCATGCATTGTATGATCCCTTTCTTTCTGCAAAAAAGTATATATGTATACAACACCATACATCTACCCACCTCCCTACCTACCAAGCTCTTTGGAATATATACAGTGCTTCCCTCTCTGTGTCACAGAATTATGGATCATCTTTACTTTCTTCTTTATGGCTATTTGTATTATCTGAAGTTGTAGTAGTGTTCCTGTAATGCTTTTACAACTAGGAAAAAAGCTGAAAAATTATCTTCATTTTTTAATGGGAAGAAAAAATATTCAGAAGGAAAAAAATAAAGAATTTCCAGCTGGACTCAATATTTCAAAACCCTTAAGGCCACCTTGCTCAACTGACTGGCAGATAATGTTTATTTCAACCTAGACTTGGAGGTAACTCCATTCTTAAAGTCTAAGATAGAGAGGCAATGTATGGTAGAAAATTCTATGTAAGTGGAATCAATATGTTTATAGGATACATTTGCTTAATATTAGGATTGGGCAGAAAAACAGCAAACAAGAAAAGTTATTGCTTGAAGGCGCTTTCTATTCTCCTAATCTCTGCCACTTACTTCTAAATTCATAACTTTGGGGATGAAATATTGAAATCATAAATTTCTACCATTTCATTTTCTTATGTTATGCTCTTGAGTTCAGTGGGAGTTCATGAAAAAAAAATGTGCATCAAAAGGATAGAACCTGAGTGATAGTAGCTATTGGAAGGAAATAACCTAAATGCTTATATTTAAATCTATCAAATGTGTTTAGATTATCACATAAACATGGATGTGTAATTTTCATGCATATCATGCATATGGCTTATTTCAAACTTAGTGTCATGAAACCATTTTAGACACTTTGAATCCGGGGTTAATTTTGCTGCCATACCTGCTTTAGTATTACGTGCATGCCCAGAAAGCCACAATTAAACCCTGCTATGGTTTCTGAGGAGATTACTGCATTGATTGCATTTCACTGAGGACATTACTGCATTGATTACATTTCGCTGATACATATCTCTTCTGCCCAGAGGAAAACAGACTGAGAATGTAATTTTGCTTGGTCTGACAAGATAACTCATTCCATAGCTCATTTTTGTAGCATTAATGACATGTTTTATTGTTAGAAAAATTCATATCCTCTAACTAAACCATGAAGTCACTCCACTGGTTCTGAGAATTATCCCAGTGATATACCTAGGAATTGCTATTTCCTCTTTAATCAACAAAATATGCATTAGTATTTTTTGAACACCTACTTGGTGAAAAGTTATTTGTTTGAGTGAGCAGCGTTCTCAGATGCAAATAGCTCAGGATCAGTCATATGATCTGGGCCATCTATAAGACATCAAAGAGTGGTGGGGCGTTTGGTGAAGAGAAACATCATGGTGGCCACAAAGTCAAAGAAATTCTTTAAAACACTGTGCAGGACAAACAAAATGCATCTTGGTCCTAATTCCTAACTTCTAGTCACATAGGCAAAATGTTTTAGTAGGTTAAATTTTTCTGATAAATCATAAAATTTAGCACTTAAGTAATCTTGGAGATCTTCTAGTACACACTGGTGAGCTGTTTAAGTTTTCTTAACTGATACCGATTTTGACAGGTTAAGGCACTGGTCAAACTGATTAACTGGTCACATTTTCCTAATCTCTAATAATGAAACTAGTTCGGGGGTCGAGTGTCTTAAAGGTCTCTTAAGTAGTTAGGAATGGAACTGGGGTTTAAAATCACAATTTCAGTGACTATCTCCCTTTCTCTACTGTTGACAGAGTAGTGCTGTCCCTTAACTGCCCCTCTGGCACTATGTCTTAGTCCAGCCTAGAGGCAGCCTGTGGCTGACTCTGTGTGTCAATCAGTTTGGTGTGGTAGACCAAGAACTAGGAATTTGAAGACCTGTTTTCTAGCCATGGGTCTATCACTGACTAATCAAGTGGCTAGAGGTCAGGTAATTCAACTGTGGGCATATGAGAAGTCAACCTTGCGCCTAAACCCAGGTCTTTAGGTTCCAAGCACAAAGCTCTAGCTTTTGTATCAAAGTCCAAATTGTCTTCTTTTAAACATGGTGTTGTGGTTTCAGTCCATTTCCTAACAGATCCTTTTAACGTTTGAATATAGAGTGCCCTAAGAGGACTGAGTAAATGACTCTTTTTCCCATCCTCTCTTTTCTTCTTCATAGGTTGCACGCAAGCCAGAGCGGGCCTAACTGTGCTTTGCTGTGCTTGTGGTGGCATGGGGCTGTGAATGCCACAGTCGCCTCAACTATTAATGCATTTCTGCATGCCAGCATTGTAATAAACTGCCTTCATTACACAGCCTGGAAAAAACAGGCACTCTTTTGTTTTAGCGTTTGTTATTTGTAGTCTGTGGTTAAGCATTATGTGTTATGCCTGCAAAAATGTATAGTTCATAGTCATCAAAGGGACTTATACGTGTAGCTTTTTCCCCCTCCTAACAAATTGTTTTTGTGAGAACCAGCTGGTGTTCGAAGAGCTATGTTCCAGGAAGAAAAAGAAATGACAGCTACAGAGCGTGAGCAAAGGTCTGAAAACGTGAGAGCCCAGTCTGGAGAGGGGATGTTGGCCTGAGCAGAGAGAATGCAATGGGAATCTCAGCAGAGGTGGAAAAACTGTCCCCTTTCTGCCTGGAAAAGTGTTCATGTGAGATGTTAGGAAGACAGTTTAGGGGGGAAAAAATCCTAAGTAAATAGAATTTCAGCCAATACTTTCATGAACTTCACCCTTCTTTGGAATGTTTTCATTCTCTGGGGGAAAAACAGAGATTGAGTCATTTATACAGCGAGTGAGAACTTTACTGAAAAGGAAACCTTGGGAGATGTTTTCCCCGTGGTGCTTTCTCAAGACCCAATTTATGAGCTCTGCAACATTGTCTGAGAAATGCCCATTTTTAAGGAACTTGTCTCCCTTGCTTTCTTCATTATATGAAACTGTAAATTTTCATGACTGTGGGGAGGATTCCCTGACACAGTTATCTGATGGAAAAGTCCGATCCTCCCCCTAAAACAATGATTTTTCATGTCTGCTTTGCCTCCCTCTCCCCACTGTGACGCCCTAAATTTCACACTTGGCACTCCGACTTTATAAATCTTTTACGTTGATTCTGCAAACTGATTGCTAAATGTATGATATCATCCTTGGAGCCATGTGACCTCTGGGTTCCTATTAAATAAATGCAGGATGTGATTTCGGTCCTGGACAGCAGAAGGGGATGTTGAGCCAGAGGATAAGGTGTTTTTTTTCTTCTTGTTTTCTTTTTCTTTTTTTAACTTAGTATGTAAACAACTAGTGTTCCATTTTCAAATAATTAGAAAGCTGAGGGCTAAAATGGTTGTTTTCGGTACAGTGGACATGCTCTTCTTTCAGAGGAGCCTCAGCATAAAACCATTTTAATAAATGTTTTCTATGCGGGATGAGCCTTTAGAGGACCATTCCATTTTGCCATAAGCCAAAACATTCACGTTCTTGTCTGTCGCTCCCTCCCCATTTTCTCCTGGGCACTTGTAAATGCAAGTTGTAACCCATGCTGGCAGTTCTCTGCTTGCGGTTGAAGCTTCTGTAGTCATGTCAGCTTGCCCTGTGTTACTTCAAAGCCTGACCCAAGCGTTCTTGGAGAGGAGATTTCCCTTCCGTTAAAGACATCATCTCTCCATTTTGAAGAGAAGAGTAAAACACCACTTGTCAGGGTGCTCTGTCACCATACAATCTTCCTCTTGATTGGCAGAGATGCGTGGGATACGGGCAAGGTTGTTTTACAGCTACTGCTAATTAGATCTAGCACATTTGGAGGGGGTTTCCATTTGGACTGACCCTCTACACTTTGGTGTCTGTAGTTGCTTTCCCAGAAGATTTATTCTATTGTTTGAGCTGATGAGTACAATTTTTGCTTAAAATAATCTATTACTTTTTTTTTATTTCAGGATTTTATGAGAGTACAAACATTTTGGTTATGTTTTATGACTTTGCCTCACCCAAGTGAGGATTAGAGGCATGCCCTTCCCCTCTACGACGCTCACCGCATCCTAAAATAGTCTATTATAATGACTATGCCAATTCAGTAAATACCATCATTTGTTTTTATTGTCAAATTTTTAAAAAATTTCTCGGAGGACTGTTTTAAGCTAGATCATATCACATTGTACCTCAAATTGTTGAATTTATTTTATATACAGATGCCCTGGAATTCCTAGAGGATTTCATCAGTTGTCTTTAGTCTTTCACTTTCCATTATTTAAAAATATTGCATGCCAGATTGTGGTTCTTAAGTCCTTGAAGCTCAGACAACCTTATGTACCAAATCTGTCAACTATCCCCTAGTTCGAACCCAACTCAAGATGGTGATTTAGCTTTTAGGTAATTTGAAACATTTAAGATGATTCTGTTTTCGTTATGTTTACCCTCCTACATCCTGGACTTTGGAAATTTGCTATGGTATTCCCATCACAAAGAATTATCCGGCTTGCTTACTGAAACTGGATCTTATGCCATAGTCTGTCTGAACAGTGACGAAATGAATTTACCTCTAGGCCAGTCTCTTGTTAGAGTTAATAGGTATGCTCTGTATAGTTTGTTATGATTTGCTTTTCCCCCCATCTCTCTTTTAAGGAAAGCAAAGGAAATTTTGTTTGGACAAAATAGAAGTTTTTCCAATGGCCATGTAGTTTGTGAAAAAAAGCAGCACCTGGAGCTGGACTTGGTTGTAGAAGAAACAGTAACAGGAGATTATGCCTTAATCATAAATGGCCACAGTTTGGTGAGTTTGCTTAAGGATTTTGTCCTTTCTTTTCTTCACCCAGTAATTGCCTCTTTTGTGCTATCATAGTGAGACCTCCTGTTGTGTTTTCCGAACAAATGACGCTATTAGACACAGGGCATATGCAATGGTTTCCTCTTTGCAAAGGGAAAGGAAACTTCTAATATATATTTCACATATTATTGTTAGAACCACCACAGTGAAGGGGAGGCTCTGAAGAAATACTGAAATTTTAGAATATCAGTCTTATCTAAATGACCACATACCACTTAGCAGTATTATTTAAGTGTTTTTCTAAGGGGAGTGTCACATCTCACTGTTATTTAATTAAAATAATGTGACTGGAAGGATGTATTATAATTATTGCTCTTGCTAATGTTTGTGATTTGCAGAGCACAACCTGACCTTCATATAATTACTATACCAAATTATTGCCATTAAGATACCCCTGGTGGTTTTTGTAAATAGCAGCATTTTACGGGACTGCCAAACAATTTGCTTTGATTAGGAAATCTGGTTCTTGTCATAATAGAATAAACTTGCATTGTACTTTTAATGTAGTTCAGGTTCCAAATCTTGAACAAGTATCAAAATGCTCTTCTGAGTTTCTAATTTGGAATACAAAAGCTCTAATTGCACTCCGGTGAAAATATCACTTACATGCACAAACAGCTAATCTCACATCTTTCTCTGTCTCTGATGATCATTTTTCACTTTGGAGTTTGGAAAATAAATGTGTCTTCTTGTAGAAAATTTCTTAGAGGACAAAAGGAGTTGGATATGAGATATTGTGTTTTCCCCCTTGTGATCAGCTGTCTGTTAGCTCTTAGTGCTTAGAGCATTATCCAGCTGGACTCCAGACGTAATGATGTGTTGCCTTCTACACCATGGAAAGTTACAGAGCTCAGTTGCAGGCCAAGCTCAGCTGAAAGTTTGTCCACATGACACGAACTTCTCCGTTGCACAGATGAACAGCAACTGAAAATTATAAGCCTGTTGTCTGGGACTTGGTGCTGGTGGCCTCCAAGCTGAATTGCCCAGGGGCCACAATATGGAAAGGGTCCCTATGAGTTGTGCTTTGACTTCCTTTCAGGCTCAAAGAAGACAATGTGTGGTGGAGTTAGAGTACTTAGGGCATAGTTTATACTATTCTCTCTCTGTCTCTAAATGTGTTGAGAGAAGGAGCTAAGATAGACACTCTTCAAGAACCCCTTCAGCTTCAAAGCCCGAAGCTCATGAAACTATGAAATGTCATTTTTCATCTAAGGAGAATTGACCGTGTTTTTGCTAGTATAGTCAGAAGCTTTTTTTGTTTTTGTTTTTAAATCATGATTCCAATTTGCTCAAATTCTGATGCTTTGCAGAACGTAATCAGGCTCCTTTCTTTTCCTCTCAGAGTCTGAGCCTAGTTTTTTACTTGTTGATAATTAAAAAGAAAAAAGAAAGAAAGAAAAGAAAAAAAGAAAAGGGAACCATTCTGGGCAAGAGAGCCAGTTACATACTTTCTCTTTTAGAAAAGGTGGTATTTGAGAATGCTAACTCACAATTTCCCCTAGGAATTACAGGCTTGGATATGAGAATTTTCTACACCTGAGTTATGTTTTGACATTCATTTACCCATCCATTCATTCATATTATTAGCATTTATTATGAATACCCAGATCACAGTGCTAGAGTCTGAGGATCAGGATGTGAATAGAACATGGTCCTTGTTTTAGGGATTGCTGTCTCCTGGGTGAGATAACTACAGAGTAGTGTGATAAATACTGTTGAAGAGGAATGAACACAATGCTTTGAGAGCATAGAAGGAGACACATTTAGTTGCTTGTGGGAAAATCTGAGAAGACTTTTTGGAGAAAGTGATGTTTTCGAGTAGAGGTGACAGCAAGTACAAAGGCACAGAGGCCAGATAGAACCTATTAAATCATAGGAAACAAGCAATTCGGCATGATAGGAGTAAAGTGTAGACCTAAAGGTGAAAAGAAATGTAGGGGCCAGAGTGTGATGGGCTATGAATGTCTCGCAAAAGATTTACTCAAAGACACCGATGACTCAAAGTTTAAGTGGATTCCTGTTTCCTGTTAATGTGTTTACCAAAGAATGTACAGTGAAACATTTTCTAGAAAACATTTGCACAGTTAATGAGAAGGGACTATACTCTCTTTTTCAGTAATTTCTTGGCATATCTAAAGGCGCTTATGTATTTGGATAGCCTCAAGGGTAGAAGTAGTTGGAGAGCCCTGTCTGAGACATAGGTTGCCTTCTACCCTGTTGCACAGACATCTCTTGGTTTCAATCATTATGTTCTTTAAGGGCTAATCTCCAGATCATCTGCTTTTCATCTTGCCCGCACAACCACAACAACAAATACTAACTATACAAAACAGCAATGCAAAGGAAACAAAGGGCCCCTTACTTAGAACAAACAAATCACCATCATTTGTAGTTCATTCTAAACTCGGTGAGACGGTTGATAGGTTCTGTCTTTTGCTTTCACTAATTTTTGTGGTTTCTAGAATTTTCCAGCATTTAACTCTACCTCTCCAGTGCAGCACGATAAAGTGTCAAGGAGGACACACAAAGGGCAGTGTCTTTTAATTTTAAAATTCCTCGGCACTTAATGGGAGTTCAATACCCATTGCTTTAGTTGTTGTTGCTTGTGTAACCCTGAATCAACAAGGACTTGAGGTGGACGAAGTGCTTGAGAAAAGAAATCAGTTGAGAAACAAGACATTTGCTTCCCAAATGACGACTCTCATCAGTTGTTTCCTGTTCTTTTCTGGATTTTTTCTTTAACGATACAGGCCCATGCACTAGAAAGTGACGTCAAGAATGATCTCCTAGAACTCGCCTGCATGTGCAAGACCGTGGTTTGCTGCAGAGTCACCCCGCTCCAGAAAGCCCAAGTCGTAGAACTGGTGAAGAAGCGCAGAAATGCTGTCACTTTGGCCATCGGTGATGGAGCCAATGACGTCAGCATGATTAAAAGTAAGAAGATATTCACTCTACGGGGCATGCTGCATACGTGGAATCCTCAGTGTCAGCATCTGGCAATGTGTAATCTCTAGATTGCATTACAATTTAATTTTACCAGTAATTCTAAAATGGATGATACTTTCTGGGTCCAATGCCTTCACCCTTATTAGCATTCATAACTAGATCTCTGTCTTTAATTAAATTGTTTGTGGATTTTTAGGGTAGAAAAGGGCATTGGTCACCATATACTGTTTGGGGAAGTAAATAGCTACAGCACAGAGGGATGAACAACAGACCCACATTTGTCGCTCAACTTTAACCCCAAATTGGCTACTTATAAGTTGTAAAACCTTGTGTAATTTACTGAACTTTTCTGAGCCTGATTTTCTCTTTTGTAAAACTAGGATATATACCTAATTATCATGAGTGTTTCATGAGCTAATACATGTGAAGAATTATGATTAGAATGACTGTAAATTTTCTGTAAATAAATGACATAAGAGCAGAATGACAGGTCCCCCAAAGAGCTTGTGCCCTTGTTTTGGGAATGAAAGTGTTTCTCTTTTCCTTTGCAGGTGCTCACATTGGCGTTGGCATCAGTGGCCAGGAAGGTCTGCAAGCAGTCTTAGCCAGTGACTATTCATTTGCACAGTTTAGATATCTCCAAAGACTTCTCCTTGTTCATGGAAGGTGGTCCTATTTCCGAATGTGCAAATTCTTGTGCTATTTCTTCTATAAGAATTTTGCATTTACACTTGTGCATTTCTGGTTTGGTTTCTTCTGTGGTTTCTCAGCCCAGGTTGGTAAAAACCATGTTTCTTTCTTTTATAAGATGCCCTGAATTACAAATGACTCTTCTTCACAGCTCTTTACTAATAAATAGAGAGCATTTTTACATGTCTGATATAGTGACAGTATTGCAATTGTATAATTGATAGTTGACTTGAGCTTTGAACGCAAGAAGAGTGTATATTTAGCTCGAATTTAAGTTATTTCTTTTTTTATTTACATAGTAACCAATGAATACTTCTTCCTGTGTATTTTTTAGTTTTTATTGAAATATTT
The DNA here is from genome assembly GCA_004363605.1 of Indri indri. Classification (NCBI taxonomy): domain Eukaryota; kingdom Metazoa; phylum Chordata; class Mammalia; order Primates; family Indriidae; genus Indri; species Indri indri. The sequence continues at coordinate 24,969 of RJWJ010000095.1, forward strand.
TGGTGTGATGACAGGTAAACTTGATGTAGAGTTTTAATCCAGAACAGAAATCTGAGAAACACTAACAAGAAATGTTGAGGAAGAAAGAAATTACTGGGAAGATGATCACTTACCCAACACAATGTATCCGGTCTGAGAGTAAATGTGTTTTAAATCAGGAAGAAATAATTGATACTCTGACATGAGAGCTATTTTGACAGCAATACATCAGCTAAAAATTGAACTGTAGATCATATGGAGCAAGGAAGAAAAATTAGCAAATTCATAATTAGGACTCTATTTTTATATCTATTAATATCCATTTTATAGGACAGTTATTTAACCCCACATCTTAGATATCAGAAAAGTTTTGACTCTAGGTATCACCTGTGAAAAGTAAAACCTATATCATTTAAACATACTTATGAACAAAAAATTTGTACTAAAAATTTCATTGTAGATATGGCATTAATATTTTGAGCAACAATAACAAAAGAAAAAGATTTTCCTTGACAATGAAATGGTAACCATAACTCTTATAGAGATTTCTTCAATTGCTCTTCCCTCCTTTTGGGTTTGATAAATGACTTTTGATTTAATGATATTCATGAAGCAAATTTTTTCAATCATTTTATTTCAAAAAGGTTGAGTATGAATTAAATCTTGGCATTTTATATTCTCTTTGATGTGCTAAGGGAAGGCATGGTGGCTCACACATGTAATCCTAGTACTCTGGCAGAGGTGAGACAATTGCTTGAGGCCAGGATTTCGAGACCAGCCTGACAACATAGCGAGACCCCATCTCTACAAAAAAATAGAAAAATTAGCCAGGTGTGGTGGTGCACACCTGTAGTTCCAGCTTCTGGGGATGTTGAGGCAGGAGGCTCCCTTGAGTCCTGGAGTTTGAGGTTGCAGTGAGCTATGATGATGCCACTGCACTAGCCCAGGTGACAGAGAGAGACCCTGTCTCAAAAAAAAAAAAAGAAAAAAAGAGAAAAACTTCTGAGGGAGATTAGTGAATCCTTTTTGTAATGAAAATGTGTTTTGAACATTTTCCCCTAAAATGAGGCACACCTGTACCCATTCCTAATTTCTCTTTTTAGGATAACATGCCCAGAACTAAAAGCAGACTATGTTGATATTTTTGCCCTTGTTGGTACTCATGACAATTGAAGTAAGGCAGAGTCTTGATTTTAGCTACTCAGAAATAGAAGTTATCTCAGTGCTACTTCAGAGCAGGCATGGGGGTGGGGATAATTACCTGCTCATAATCTCACCTTTGTCCAACAAAGATGAGCACAGGAATGTGGCTTGTGCCTTCCTAGTCTGGTGACTTACCCTTCACATAAGATCGAAGCAAGACTATTTGCTCAGGGGTGTTTCTAGGAGATCTGCTTTTCATATTTCAAAGGTTTAAAGCTGAAGAGTCAAAAAATTATGAAGGGATAGCATAACCCTCATTTAAACCTCTTAGGACACAGAAGAGTAGTTAATGACTTATATTTGCAGACACATCGAGCTTGCGTGGGAAGGTTTACTGCCAAGTTGTCTTTGCTAGAACTGTGAAGTTGAAACTAATGCTCAATGACTTCTAACCTCTACATTTAGATTATTTTCTGCTTTGCTTTTGGAATCTGATAAAATTGGTTAGAGTCAAATGTTAAACAACTATATTTTTAATCCTTTCACCAGTACTTACATTTTAAAAGAGAACAGCAAGGGAGAACAATAATTGCTCCAAAGACATGAGTATCTGATGGTTGAAACCAGCTGTAAGTCACACCACCTGTCTCTGATTAGGGTTCTGAACTGTTTGATTTAACTTAGCATGTTTCTTTTCTGTGTTCCTTTCTTCCTCTTCTTTTGTTTTTACACTGAAAACTCTAGTTAATTGCACAATCTTCATTTGAAATCCATGGTAGTCCTCACTGACCATCTGTGTTCTTTCCTACACTGGCGAATTGGGCTGGACCAGTGGTTCTCAAGCCTCAGCGTGCCTGGGAATCACCTGCAGGATTGTTAAAGCTCGGCTCACTGGGCCCCAGCCCCAGCATTTCTGACTTAGTAGGTCTGAGGTAGAGGCTAAGAATTTGCATTTCTAACAAGTTCCCTGGAGTTGCTGATGTTGCAGGTTGGGGACCATACTTGGAGAACCACTGGGCTTTGAAAGCCTGGAAGAATATCCCAAGTTCTGCTTCCTTGAACCCAGAGCGCAGAGTGAAATCCAAGCTTCTGACTTTTTGCTTTGTCAACACTGGACCCTATTCATCTTCTGCAAGGCAGAGGGGCCAGTTAAGCAAACAACTGATGCCCTTAAATTGAATTTTTCCAGAGCGTTTAAAATCCTCTCAGCCCTCTGCCAAGCCACCATCCCTGAGGTGTATTATACCTGTATATACTAAGATAGGGCCAGGAGGAAAAGGGATGTCTGTTTCAGGGTAGAGGATTGCTTTTAGCTGGTCTGCTATGATCTTATCTAGTTTAACCATTAGCTCCTGGAGGAAAGGAAGCTCATCTAAACCATCTGTACATCTATAATGAAATCTTGAATGGTGCCTGGCATGGAGAAGGCACGGTAGTCATTTCGTGTTGTTGGGTGTTTCTGAAGCCCTTTCTCCAGTCTGAGGCAAGTGCTGCAAGAGAGTCATTCCCACCTGCCCACAGTCACTCTCACACAGTTGCCGCTTACTCTACCTGCCCCAAGCGCCATCCCTGCAGGCTGGAGGTCTGGTCCGTGTAAATGTGGGCAGCCTGGCCAGTACTGTGGCGAAGGAGCTCAGAGTCTTAAGATCTAAATGTGGTTATGACATTGATCCCAGAATGCTGAATGATGTTTTTTCAGATGTATTAATATTAATACGATATGATAGTTAATTGGGCCACAAGTGATACATGCCTTAATTATTTACATATCACTTCATTCTAGGAAAGACGTGGATTTCCCAGGTTTTTGCCTGGCTCTTGGCTGATCTATATAGGGCAGGACATATCCTCTTTAGGCAGAGGAGCGAAGACCACAAAGACCAGTTGGGCTTTTGAGTAGGAGTCCTGGACTGCTAGGTATTTTGCCCCAGTTTATATGCTGATCTGATGAAATTGGGACCCAAGCTTATACTGGAAAGGGTCCTTTGGTGTCACTATTTAAGGGTTTCATTCATTTAATAAACATTCACTAAGCCCTTACTATGTGTCAGGCTCAGATGCCTCCTGGAACTTAAATCCTGGGTTAGGGAAGGGATATCTAAGAGGTGTGTTCTTGGTAGGCATGGCAAAGTGTGATCTCACAAGTTTTCATTAGCTAGTCATGTTGTGGGGGATTTAAGGTTCTATTTCCAAGCTTGTCAGAGAGTAGACACACTTGTTAAGAGAGTGGCAAGTAGTAATTGATTGCCATCTGTTTGAGAGGAGAGGGCAGCCAGTCAGTGACAGTACCCACATAATGGCATCAATACTGTGGTGTCAGCTTTGTAGAATCATGATATTGTTGACAGCAACAGTAGGGATTAAAAACAAATCGTAACTATAGCTAACACTTAAATAGCACTTCCTATGTTTTGGGCATTGTTCAAACGTTTTACCTGTATTAGTTCAATATTGACAATACCCATATGAAATAGGTTTTATAATCATGGTCTATATCAGCTTTGGAAAAAATGATTTAAAAATTTTTAATTGTGGTAAAAACCACACAGTATAAAAGTTACCAACTTAACTATTTTTAAGCGCACAGTTCAGTAGTGTTAAGTATATGTACATTGTTGTGCAAGAGATCTCCAGAAATTTTTCATTCTCCAAAACTGAAACTTTATATCCACCAAACAACTCCCCATTTCCACCCTCCTGCCCCGGTTCCTGGCAACCATCATCCTACTTTCTATTTCTATGAGTTTTGCTACTTGAGATACCTCATATAAGTGGAATCATATAGTATTTGTCCTTCTGTGACTGGCTTATTTCACTTAGCATAATGTCTTCAAGGTTCATCCATGCCATAGCACGTGACATGATTTTCCTTCTTTTTAAGGCTGAATAACATTCCATTGTATGTGTATACAACATTTTGTTTATCCATTCATCCATCAGTGAACATTTGGGTTGCTGTCACCTCTTGGTCTACATTAGCTTTTTGCTCAATATTTTCCAAACAATAATATTTGGGAATTCCACTCTTCAATAAATTATATTTTCTCCCATGCCCACCTCCCTGTTTTCTCTCCCAAGGCTTGAAAATTCACAATTGACATTAGTCTATTAAAAGCTCTGACAAGTTCAAATATAAACAAACTCTGCCATATTTAACTGATTCCAAGATGCATCCATATTTTTTCACATTTGCCAGAAAGTAAGATGAGTCTTTACAGTCAAAAGTATATCATGATAGCCCTTGGTCTGGATGGAAGTCACTTTTTCCAAGAGAACATTTGTGTGTCTTCTGCCAGTCCCCTGTGGGCACTGCCAACCTAAGATCCCTTTCTCTGAATTTCAAGGATTTTTTGAATCCAGATAGCAAATTCCAGTGAATACCAGCTTGTAGTTCAAGTTTTCAGGAGTGATATTTCGTCTTTCCCTTTGGTTGATGCAAGGCTAACATAGGCAAGTTTCCTTGAGTCCCTTTCTGCATGAAGATTTATTACTCGTTTACTCTCACACTGAGGATTTAGCCTTTTGTTGCTTTAGCTTTATGGGAATATTAGGTTCCCAATTTGGTCTAATCTTGGCATCAATAATGGTGTTTCTTACAATTAGTGGTATTTTAGAGTCAATGAGATTTGGTATTATTACTTAAACTTATTTGGCTTGGGGCTATGTTTTTTCCCACTTTGGGAAATTCTGGAATAGATGTCTCTACAGTAACAATTTGAAAGCCTGACATTGCCTTGCTATTTATCCTAGTTCCAGTGTTTCGAAAGCAGCAGTAAGTACAAAGGACAGAATTATGCTAAGAACACTGTCCCCATAGGAATTAGGCTATTTATGTTTCTCTCTTTCAAAACTTCTATTTTCTTAATTTTTAGTCCAAGGGACAAAATAGCCCTGTTTTATATCCAAAGTAGGGGTTTACATTTAAACTCCTGCAAAGTCTTTTCCACTAGCCTCAAATTCTTTTCAGATTATAAAAATATTTATTTGTGAATATATCTCAACTTTTATACAACTGAGACCATATTCTTTTGTATCTTTCTTTTTTAAAAAAACACAACCTATCACATTTTGAGAAACCCCTCTCAATTTACATTCTTCAAAAATGTTATTTTCCCTAATGACCTTCTGAAATATGGATTAGAAATTATTTAACTATTCTGATTTTTGGATATTTATGATGTTATCATTTTTAATTTAATAATTCCTTCCTCCCCATCTACGAGTCACATGACATCATCACATTGCTGGTAGGAATGTTTTCTCGCCATCTTGGGAATAGAAGACAAAATAATGAACAGGACAAGTCCTTACCCACCTAGAACTAGTCATCTCATTGGGAAATAAAGAAATACATAAATAAGCCTAATAGAAATATTATAATTAAAGATAATATGAGAGCATGGGGGAAGGAGAAATGTGTGAGGATCTGGGATGACTTCAGGGGCTCAGTTAGTCTGCAAGTGAGTAAATGAATATTTTCAAAATTAAGTGGAGGTCTGAAGGCCTGAACGTCTAGCTAACCCTAGTGATTCAGGGTCTGGTTTGCGTGAAGTGTGAGACTATAGAGTAAAAGGAGGAAATCCCCCTCCTTATATACTTTCCAACTGACTTGCAGTTAGCTGAAATCTCCTTCTAATTTCTAAAATTCTGTTTAACACCAGCTCATTCAGAAATACCTTTCAACAATTGAATGGTATTGAGGGGGGATCTTACTGAGCAGTATTGTGTACAGCAAGAAGCCTGTTCTAGAACAGGTGTTTCACCACTATCGGGATGGAAGCTCCGGTGTTTCTCAGCCCCACCCCACGTGTGAGTGGCCAGGTGTGTTAGCGGTACTGAAAACCGGCTACGAGGTTGATTCGGGTGTGGAATTGGCATTGGCAGAGATCACTGTATCTTTTCCATTCCCTGTTTTTCACTAGAAGGGCCTGGTTAGCAACAGGTTTAAACTGAAAAACGTTTTGACTTTTTTTCTTAGCCCTGTTTTTCTAAGGAAAATATGCCACAAACGAGGCAAGTGAAAAGAAGACAATATATTGGGGAGAACACTGTTCTACAGAGAATGAGAATTTTTGAATGGGGGATATTTTCACAGTCACACTCCCCCATACCCCCACCCCATTAAGAGCATTTTGCTGGCTTTGGCCTCCAAAGCCGCGTGTTGGGTGATGAGGCTTTCTCAGCCCCTAAAGCCCATTAGATAGCTGCTTACTTCTAGTCTTCTAAATAAAGTCGGCCGTCTGAGGTTTTCCTACCCCCTGCCATTGCTCTCCTAAATTGCTTCAATGGAATCGAAAGCTCCATGGTGAAATGAGGCCAGTAATAAAAACTCCAGGGTTGGGCAGATTCGGTAACAGCAGGTGTCTCTTTAGAGGTCCTTCCTGGGTAGGATCTTCAATCATTTTCTCTGTCCAGTCCTGGCATAAGTGAGACTCACACATACATTCTCCAACAAAGGACCTATAGTCTTTGAATGCTCAGTCATTTAACACCAATAAACTGAGCGCCAATTTAGTGCCAGGTGTTCCGATGGCCTCCAGGGACACCAGAGTGAATCGGGGCGATGCAGACCCAGCCCTCAGAGAACTTATGGTGCGGGAACGATTTTATTTTCGTAAATGTGAAACTAATGTGGAATAGGTTTATAGTCGCCTTTCTGTTATTTCTCTACCAAGAGTGTTGTTGAAGTAAATTTGTCATGGATGAGCCATGTCTTGGGGCCAACCTTGTCAAATCCCAGCATAGATCATAAGCACCTAAATATTCTTCCCTGCACCTCTCAGCAAACTGCTTTGAAATAATCCATCCTGCAGCTGAAAACGTCTGACTAAATGTAAACAGATTGTTTTTTTTCAGACAAAATGTTGACTTTCAAAAACACCAGTTTAATTACTTAATGAAGCGACATGTGCTATTTCTTTACTACGTTGGCCTGTCTTTTGGGCCTGGGGAATTTTTTCCAGGCTGTTGTTCTCTGAAGATAGCTCCTGTAGATTCCATCCCAGTAGGTGGGCTGGGGCAGATGTTCAGGCTCATCCAGCTGTGGTATGGGAGGCTCCAAGAGGGCCCGGTGGGTGCAGGGTGGGGGCACCATTCACAGCCTGCATGATAGTGGCACTCAGGGCCTCTCAGATGGGTGGTGATAGGGCGCAGGCTGGGTTGTGCTTGGTTTATTCCTCTGGCTGACTTCAGTACCTCACCTCTGTCGTGATTGGTGTGGAACACACGGAGACAGAATCTGCCTGGGAGGGACCAGACTCACTGTGTTTACTTTGCTGGGTAGACTTTCCTGGGAGAAACAGTGAGGACAGAGAACAAAAAGTGCATATCTTGTCGAAACCTAGAATCTTTGCTCTGGCAAGGAATTGCAGAGATATTGAGCCCAGTCCCTTATTTTACAGGGCAGGAGCCTGAGTGCTCCAAGGGCTGAGGGCTAGCGGTGGGCATGGCTGGGACTGGAACCCAAGTCTGCTGACTCCTCTTCAGTGCTGGGCCTACTCTGTTTGATTAGTGGCTGCTCAATTTGTCATAAACTTGGAATAGCTAATGACTAGGTCCTTTTATTTCATTTTTAAACTGTCTTCCCTCAACCCCTGGTCCACAAATGTTTGCTTCATTTGGAATCTAAAGGAGAAACCTCCAGAAACAGCCTGCTATGACTATGCGGAGGAGAGAGAGCTAATATCTTGGGGGTGTCTCCCACCACTTAGACCCATAGGAAGGACATGTCTGTCCCTAGGTGAACTGTTTTCTAGAATAATCTGGAAGCTTGAGGCCACCTTCTTCTGGCAAACACTTCAACTGAACTGCCACTAAGAGAGAAATTATTAACAAATATAACCTGTCCTAATAAGATTTTCCAACCAAATTTCTGGACCAGAGGGGTTTGGAAAAGAAGATTAAATCACTAAACTGAATCATGAATCCTTATTAAGGACATACCTTATCCCAATCTATTACTGAAACCTGCATGATTTTAATGGAGTTCACCATGGATTTGTGTTCATTATTTATACCTGTAACTTGTTTTAAAAGCATCCTATCTCCTCAGGATTTCTTATAAAGTTGAGCTGTCCCCTAACAGGGATAGAGCCAAAAAACAATTGGTTGAGGCCCTATTTAGAAAATTCATGCTTGAAACTATGCAACTACTGGCACTGTGTACTTGTGAGATGATATTATCTGATGACAATTTATCATTGTCAGTGAGATATGAAGCTCTGTATTTTTTTTTAATTCTGCTGTGATATGGAAGCAATTATCTTGTCAAGGCTGGAAAAACTTTAGTTCTGTCAAACAATATAAGAAAACTCACAATGAAAAGTCTGGAAAGTGACGTGAAAGAGTGCGACTAATCTCTAGGCTTTGATGACTTCATGGATTTGGTTACCTGTGATCCCGTCTCCACCTGGCATAGCCGCTCCTCTCCCCCTCGCCTTCCAGATGTGCTCTGTGGAAAACCCAGGGTGGGGCGGGTACTCAGGCTCGGGTCGTTCCTCCTGGATGCTGCTAGTGGGTTTCTGCTAATTACACAAATCAATAACAGATGTGCCAAGGCTGAGCACCTCATATTTGTTCCGCAATGTGTTTTCTTTAAATGACAAACTTTTTTTTTAAGACCAATAAAAAGGGTCATTATATAGCTTTCCTCTGCAACACACAGCAAAAGGGGATACAAGTCTCCAAAGAGCGAGTTAGCTCATTTCGTTATTCGAAGAAGGAGGTAGGGCCTCGTGTTAGGGTGGAAAGCTTAGTAGGTGCTCATGGTGTGGCCGCAGACAGATTTCTTACGCGGAGATTAGGATATATAAAAGTAAAAATGTTTATTTTATCTTTTTAGAGGCAAGAGAGAGGGGGAGAGAGCAGGGAGACAGCGCTGCATCCCAAGGAAAGACAAGGGGCGTGCCCGCACGAGGCCACGTGGCTTGCTGATTTTAAGGAGGATGAAGAGAAAAAAACAGTGATGGCCATCAGTTGATAACAGAAGCGGCAGCAGGATGTCAAAGTCCAAGAGTTGGTTTCTCCACCTTTCCTTGGAGATGGGATTATGGCAGGAGATGTGACTCTGCCCTCAGGACGGGGTTGAGGCTGCGGCTCCTGCTCCTGCTGTTTACTCAGGAGCTCCATAAAAGCAGATGCTCAAAAATACAATTTTGAAAGAGAGAGATTTACATCTCTTTTCCATCCATTCAGCTCTTTTCAGAAGTTGCGCAAAGCAGAACTCCTGCAGGGTGCCTGTTAGTGGGAGAGCCGGGATTGGGTATTTTCCTGTTATTTCAGCAAGGCTGCCCCTTTCACCTAGGCCAATGGTCTCCGAGCAAAAAGCCCCTTTGTAGCTGTTTAAGAACCTTATTCAGGTTCATTTGAATGTGTTATTCTATAAGTCATAGATTTTGTGTTCCCCAAGCTCTTTGTAGATTGTAATTTGTAGCTGGAGTGTTTCTACTCTATATAAAACGGTTGGTAAGGCTGATAAATTGCTCCCACAAAGAAGGGAGCAAGGGGAAGCTTTCCTTAAATAGGAAAACAGTGAAGCTGGAAAAATGAATTCTCCTCCCCTGTTTTTTTCCTGATCTGTGAAAAGACACATATAGGGTTCCAAGTAGACTAGTGGCATCTTGTAGGAGCATGGCCGTTCTCTCTTCTTCAGAATGTTGGAGACGGGGAACAGAAATTTTGGAAGTACAAGTGGCATGGTTGTCCCTAGGAGTTTGGGGGCCCTAGGGCAAATATTTTTTGTGGGACCCTTGTTTACATAAACAATTTGAGTCATCCAAAATCAGAGTGTCAGCCCAGAGACTCCAAAAGAATCATCTCCTTGCCCCCTCCTCGGGCATCTGGTCGGCCCATGCGTATGTAGGGGCAGGGGTGGGGGCAGAGGTGGGAGAGGGCCTGAGCGCGCCTGGAAAGGCAGAAACAGGGACAGGGTCGCGTGGGTCCTGATCTGGGCTTGTGTTTCCCTCTCAGCCCATCCCACACAACAGAGAGGGGGGCCTTATAAATTTTCTAAGAGGATCCGAGGACCATAAGGAGAAGTAGGGCATTTACTAGGATAACTATTTGAGTAATTGGAGATCTCTTGCAAAGGGAAGAAGCCTGTTGTAGAAGAAATACTACTTGTAGCTTTAATTTCTATGAAAGCCCCTGATGCCTAAACTGTGCTAAGCCAATGCCCATAACCGGGAAAGGTGGTTTCTAAGGTGAATGACTCAGGTTAACACACTTTGGTAAAGCTTGAGACAAAACCAGAATCAGAGTGAACAGTGATTTATATAATTAAGTATTCATGACGAAAATGCTTGATTATATCAAGGTATTCATTTTTCTTTAAATCTTGTTCTAACTTTCTGTTGTTCTCACGAATATGGTAGTTTATTATAGAAATAAATGCCTATAGTTAGTTCTTTCAATAAAGAATTGTATTTTCACACAAAATATAATTAGTGGGAAACGTACCTTTTATCTACTGATTAAGTAGATCACTTGAAGCTTGGATCTTTGCATGCTCCTCCTTCCCTCCTTCCTTCCTCCTGTAGTATGGTGCTCACCTGTCGGGGTACTCTACTGGCATCTGCCTCGTCTCGCTGAATACCCACAGCTGCCCTGTAATCCCCGTTTGATAGCCAAGGAAACTGAGAGCCAGAGAGAGTGAATATCTTATCAAGTCCACATGTTCTGTTTGCCAACTCCAAAGCTCTCACCCTTAAATCACCGGCTTCCTTTTAGCGAGTACTTATCATGTGCTGGGCACCATTAGGCTCTTGGGCCCTGCAGATGAGTAAGTCATATAACCTGCTCTCGAGGAGCTCACAGTCTACTGTGGTGAGGCCAGGAACTAGTACATAAGTAATTGTAAGTTGACAGCTATGAAGCAGCGAGTTGTAGGGTGACATGGGACTATCAGTGAGTGGACTGAAATCCAGCCCTGGAGGTTGGGAGTGGGCAGGGCTCAGGAAGCTTTCCTGGAATACCACCCCCCAGCCCCCACAGGCTGACCCTTCAAGGATCAATCCCAGTGGAGCGGATGAGAAGCAGGAGAATGGGCACCCCAGCAGAGAGGACAACAGGAGAGTCCCAGAGGGCAGAATGGCTTGGGCAGGAACACAAGCCATCAGGCGTGGCTAAATCAGTAGGATTTGGGGAGTGATTTCATGTGGGTGTTAGAGAGAGGGAGAAATCTCAGATTTCTGACTTGGATGCTGGGTGGATTTGGTCAGAAACTGGTATAGCAAACACAAGAGGTGGGCCTGGTTAAGGGGATGTGAGGATGAGCTCAGGTCTCAACATAATAAGTGTGAGGACTCTGTGGCACATCTACAGGGCATGCCCAGTAGGAGTTTAAATATATAACATTTATAAAAGTGGCAAGATAATTAATTCAACAAATATTTATACAGCACCTACCATTGGCTAGATACTGCTCTAGGCATTAGAATTATAGTTGTGAATAAGTCTCTGTTTTCATGGAGATTATATTCTAATGGGATGAAGACAGATAATAAAGAAGTAAATCAGTATGATAGTTTCAGAACTGTTATTTGGAGAGAACTGAGTAATGTAAAGGGTCTCATTGAGAGGGCCACATTAGAGCTGTGACCTTACTGTTTAGGAGGAAACTTCCATGTGAATACCTTGGGTTAAAGTATTCCAGGCAGAGGGCACAGCAAGTACAAATGTCCTGAGGCAGAAATGAGCCTGGTAAGTTCAGTGAAGCTGCAGTTCAGTGAGTGAGGGCAGAGTGCAGTGAGGTGAAGTTGGAGGGCAGGCGGGCAGGCACAGGATAAGGGCGGGCTTTTAGGTCATGATGAGGAGAGAGTCTGGATTTATTCCAAGTAGAGCGGGAAGGCATTGGAGGTTTTTAACCTGGGTAAATGGTAATGTTATCATTTTAAATGACCAAAAAGAAGCATATAAAATTGTATTTAGTGTATGCTTTCAACTACATAAAGCAAAGTGAGGAAAAAAGCCTTCAAGGCAACTTGCCAAATGATACCACTGATTGAGCAAGGTGGTTTCATGCAGTGGTCAGTGACGTGGACAGCAAGGTCCGTCGGCTTTAACTTGGTTCTGACACTTGCTTGGCAAGCATTTCTCAAACTTTGTGATCTCAGAACCCTATCTATCAATATTTATCATCTTAGAAATACAAATGAAGAAAAATACTTAAAGGCTCTCTTATAATTTCTTAAAAAATAATAAACTCATGACATGTTTACAAAAATAACATTTTTTGAGAAAAAATGGCTATATCGTTCAAAACAAAAACAGTTCATGAAAAGAGTGCCATTTTTCATACTTTTAAAAAACTATGTGGCATAATGGAAGACAGCAGGGTTCTCATATCGTCTCTTGCATTTAGTCATCTGTGATATCATAAGTCTTCCACTCATGAGAGAATGAGGTAAAAGTACAAATAAATACTTAGTATTATTGTGAAAATAGGTCTGACATGCTGGATCCCTAAAAGATCCCTGCCCCACACTTAGGAAACCTTTGTATTCGAAGTATGACATTGGGCAATCTCCTAAGCTTCATGGGTCTTAATTTCCCCATTTGTAAACTGGGGACGGTTAATAGTACATATCTCACAGGGTTGTTAGAATTTAGTGAGCTAATATATGTGAAGCACTTAAAATGGCACAGAGTAGGTGTTTAGTAAATGTCAGCTATTTTTCTTTCTTTTTGTGATTGCGATTCTGAGTAGCAGCAAACACTCTTCCAAGAAATTGCAGAAACTCATTGGAACTTTATTCCAATTGATTTTCCCTCCCTGCCCTCTCTGCACCAGTTGTGACGTGAGGCTTCCAATCTCAGTGCCGGTTGACAAACGCTGCAGTCAAATAATTATAGGTGTTAACGCTAGCCAGTTTGTGATGATGAGGGCGCTTTATGCAGACTATCAGCTACTGAATTTAGTATGTCATAACTTCTCAGATTCTTTCTTCCTAGTACCTGAAGTCATCTTTTCGCAGCGAGTGGAAGTTGGGTGGTAGATAAGGTGGAGGATGAAGAAGGGATTTGATAGCACCAGGCTCCACCCAGGGCCACAGGGCCCGAGTGTTAAACAGTTAATGGTTTCTCCCTCTTTTATTTTCCACACTGCAATCATGAAATGGATTGATATATTAGAGGAATGAGAGTTAGCTGCCATCATCAAAGGGTCATATTGGATTTATGTCAGCTGCTCTGCTTTATTATTATTTTTTTTAAAATGGGAGTGAGTGTAATTCGCAATCTTGGCTTCACATTGGAATTACCTGGGAAAATTTTAAAACTGACTAATTCCTAGACCCCGCTCCCAGAGGTACTGATTTAACGGGCAGAGGCATCAGGATTTTGTAAATCCTCCTAGTCCGCAAGGTCTCACCAGGCTGAGACGATGAAAGAAGGTCACATGTTTACTTTTTATTTGTAAAATATAACAAATCCACAAAAAGTATATAGTCCATAAATGTTAGCTTAACAAATCATTGTAAAAGTGAACACCCATGTACCGTGATCCAGCGCAAGAAAATAGGATGCTGCCAAACACCCAAGAGCTCCTCTCGCTTTTCCCAGTCATACCTCTTTTCTGACCCTCTAGAGGTAACCACTACCCTGACATTTTATAGTCACTTCTTTGCTTTGTTTTATAATTTTACCATGTGAGTAGTAATCCCTAAACAACATGGAATAGATTTGCATGCTTTTGAACTTTAGTTAAATGGAGCCATGCTTTTGTGTTTGGCTTCTTTTGCTCGATATTATATGGATTTTTTATTCAATTGTGTTTTTGGATATAGCTATAGTTCCTTGCTTTTCATTATTCTATAGTATTCCATTATATCAATACACCACAATGTCTTTCTCCATTCCTGATGGACATTTTGGTTGTTTTTGGCTTTGAGCTATTATGACCAATGCTGCTATGAGTATTTTTTTACATGTATCTGGTGTACAAAGGCAAACATTTCTGAACAAATACATCTACAAGTTGAATTGGGCACATTCACTCATCAGAAGGAAGAGACAGAGGCTGAGCTGCAGTTTTGGAGGACTCTTGGGGTAGAAAGGACTTGGAATCTGGGACCCAGTTACAACTGCCCTGGGCTGGTATGCTGCAGGGTTGCACTGCTCGGGGCCACGTACCCTGGGAGTGTTGATGATCTGCAGAGGCAACCGAGAGGCTAGGCTTTGCTCTTTAGGTAGTTTCTCGGACTGATGGGATAAGGTTCAGTGTCTACCAAGGGGAGAGATCCTGAATGAAACCCTTTCTACTCTGGGCTGGAATTTAAAGGCAGCCTCCCAAGTGTAGGGTCACAGACTCTACTATGGAAGGACAGTTGGCTGGTCCAGAAAATATCAGGCTTTCATCCTATCCTCAGCAGCTGGTAGAAGGTAATAAACATAGTCTCTGGAGAAATATAACATCATCCTAGGCCTTTGAGGTAGTTGTTAACTTCTAATTCTCTCCTTGATCTTGATAGGTAATTGTGAGTTCCCACTATCTTGTGAGTTCACTGATGCTTTGATGAAGATTTTTTTTTTTTGTTATCTTCAGTGGGAACTTCAGTATGGATCAATTGTTATAGCACATGCTACCCCTCCTGCATGAGTACCATAAATTCGGGATTGTTTCAGATACCTTTGCTAAGGTATGCAGTGGGTTTCCAGGGAGGGCCCGCAAGCTTTTCCAGTCTATTCTCATGTTGCCTAGCACTCTGGGCTACTGCCCTGACCTTCTGCCGATGCTCTTTTGCCATATTGAGTCCATTATCCTTCTGGTGGCTGTTGCATCTTGTACCATTTTGCTCCCAGCATGGACATAGGCTGTGGTATATTAGAGCTGGCCCATACTGGTTCACAAGAGCTGATTGCTAAATTTTCAGGAATTTTGTGAGCCTGTGGTTAAATACAGCTGTTATTAAAAATTAAATTATATAAACTTGCAATTTAAATTATATTAAAAACAAAAAACAAAGTTAATATACTCAAATTTAATCACTTCCTAATTATTTTACCATGTTTTACTATTTATGCTCCTGATGTTATTTATGTTGAGTTTGGACAGTGGAAATATTATATAATGATGTGCTATTGCACATCTCTTCTCAATTCCACATTTAGTGACATCACTTCTTGAAATCAGTCATGGAGGAATATTTACACCACGGAAATTGGCAAATGTTACAACTTGGGGTTTGTTTTTTTTTTTTTTTTTTAAGAGCCTGTTGTTAAACATTTATCAGTGTATCGCCAGACATACTCCCCCTTTTTAAATCCTTATAGCAGAGCTCAAACCAGATGGTGAAACTGACAGGACTCAGGGAATAACAAAAGGGAATTACCATGCAGAGAACATAAAATTAGTTATTAGAAATGGTTATTCTGAGTCATAAGCGTATGCCTCTTTCCCACTTCCACCATTGCCTTCAATGTATTCTCAGCACAGCATCCAGAGTGATACTGTCAAAATGTAAATCAGATCAGGTTGCTCCTTTGCTTAAAATCCTCTAATGTCTTCTCATTTCACTTAGGGAATAACCCTAATAACGGTTAACTACATGGATTCTCCATCTTACCTCTTGACCTCCATTATTCTCTGCATAGGTCACTCTGCTCCACCCAACCAGCTACCTTGCTGTTCTGTGAGCATATCGGGTGCTTTCTTGCCTTAGGGATGTTTCATGGGATCTACTTGCAGTATGGAATGCTCCTGTCCCAGAAAGCTGCATATTGATCCCTTGTTTCCTTCAGATCTTATCTCAAATGTCACATCTCAGTGAGAGCTTCCGCAATCACCTTATTACAATTATAGCCCTCCCCATTCCGTATCCACTTTCCTCCGCAGCATTGAATACCTTCTAACTAACTTACTCACTCACTCCTCCCCCTCTTTATAAAATTTAATCTTGAATATTGTCTGTCCCCCTCTTCTGCCATTAGAATGTAAATTTCATGAGGAATTTTTATCTGGTTGATTATATTGAATTATTATTGCCTAGAACCTAGTACCTGGCACACAGCAGTTTCTCAATAAATATTGAATGAATGAATGAATGAATGATAGAGTGGTAGAATGGGCATTAGTTAGGAGCTGGAGACCTAGGTTTTCAATTTTACCCTTGCCCGTAATAAGTGATGTAACTGAAAGTTTCTGCTTCGACACCTCTATGTACTTGCCAACAATAATGCCTGTTCCACATGCCTCCATGACTTTTAGTGAGGCTCATGCAAGGAAGTCTTGTGTACCTTCTTCTATATAGGCATGTGGGGATATTTTTATTGTCTTGCTTGTTTATACCCAGTATAGTGAGCATCTGGCTTCACGCCCACCTTGCTTCAAACCACTCCCAAGAAAAGCTCTCCATTTGAACACAGGATAGAAATAGGCTTATTTCTGTATTTCCCTCTGAAGATTTTAGTGAACCCTTTGTTTATCACTTAGATCAGATAATTGGACTAATTATAAACCACTGAAAACCTGGAGAGCAAAATAGCAACCCACCACAAGGGTCCAGGGCCTCATATGACTCCAGCGTTGTGTTAGGTGTGCTGCGTACATTATTTTATCTGCACTGCCACACTGCTGGAGGGTATGGCATCACTTTAGAGGTAAAGAAATTGACGTTTAGAGAGATCTAGTATCCCATTAAGGCAGCATAACTGATAAGAGGCAGAGCCTAGGGAAGAACTCATATTTGTCTGACTTTAAAAGCTAACTCCTACCTACCTCAGAAAATCTGGTTATTTAACCCAAGAAACTAAAAGTAAATATTCTCACTCACTGCTATGGATGGTATTTCTCACTGATATGTTATTTCTTTCAGACTGTTTACGACCAGTGGTTCATCACCCTTTTTAACATTGTTTACACATCACTACCTGTTTTAGCCATGGGGATTTTTGACCAGGTATGTATTTTTCTCCATCTTTGTAACTTAGTTTCTCTGTTATGCCTTTTAGTTGCTTCTAGCTTCTAAGTAGAAGACACAACTCATGGAAAGAACCCTAGAAGTGCAGTTGTTTTAATAGCTGTTGCATAGATACAAACCCTTCCAGATCCACTCCTCACCCCTATGCCCCAGCTTCCCCAAAAAGAGTTCTCTGATCAAAGTTTGGCTACTCTTCTCTTAGAGATTCACACCCCACATTATTGCTCTAAAGGCTCTGAGAAGTCCTGCAGGAAGCAGTCTCTTTAACTTCATTTTAGCCCAGCATTTCCCAAAACTACTTTTTTTTTTCATATCGCACCTCATATTTTAATTTACCTCAGCACTAGTATCTGTGGTTCACATACTGGGAAATACCGCATTAGCCTCTGAGAGTTTGTAGAGAACCATGCAGTGATAGAACATTATGGAACTAGATTGGAGTATAGAAGGCTAGCATCTGCAGTGAGACTTTCTTGGCCAGCACAGCCCTAGAACAGGAACTACAGGCCAGCAGAGCAGCCTGCCGATGGGACAGAACACAAAGCCCAACAGCCATGTGGAGAAAGAGCACAGACTTCTTTTGTTCAGTATCAACTTGCTTGAGAGGGGACAACGGAGAAAATCAATTACAAAAATGGTGGATACTTGGCATATTCAGAGCCTTGGAGGCACTACCTGGAAGGGGGAAAAAGTCTGGCTACTTACAGGGAAGTGAAAAACTAGCCAGCTGAGTTTCCATGGCACAATTGGAGTGTATTATTTTTAAAAGTTTTTTTTCTTTTTTTTGGGAAGTATTTTTAAGGAGGCCAGATTTTCTCCAGGCTGTTGTTAGACCGTTTGCTAGGCCTCATTTTCTGGCCCAAAGCCATCTGTTGCAAAATATAAATCTTCACTTATGAGCTCACTCCACTCTCCCATTCTGCTGGCTTTGTAGTCAATAGTAAGACTCACTTCTCATATGTAAAAAGGGCAGTCTGTGAAAGACAAATTTTGTGGAATTCTATGAAAAGTAATGAACTTCTGAAGACCTTAGATATAAAGGATTAAGCATATTCATTTCCAAGTACCTATGTTTAAAAGTATTTCTTTTCTTGGTGCTTAGTAGCTGCCCAAAATGTGGAATAAAATAATACAAATAAAGCAGTTTCTGGCAAAAAATGGTTGTTGTGCAATTCAAAAAAATATAATAAGGCTTCTTATTGCCATTGCATTGAGTGTCTTTTCCTCTCCTTTCCTGCTTTGTCAACTTTGGCCCTTAAACTGATCACAGGATTGTGGAATGCTATGCTAAATGGGTCTCAGCAATCATCTATGGATCTGCTCATTTTTTAAGGAGGAAACCAAGCTTTCGAGGGTCAAGTCACTGCCCTAAAGCCACATAGCCAATAAATGACAGAACTAAGCCTAGGACCAGTCCACTTAACTTTGAGTGATACATTATTATTATTATTATCATTATTTCATTTATTATTTATAGAAACATCTGTTATTTATTACTTATGATGTGACAAGAACTCTACTAAATACTGTACATGCTCTTTTTATCATGAAAATGGTTCCATGAGGGAGGTGTTACTATTTGCTATTCCGGAGATGAGGAAACTGAGGCTCAGTTGGGTTAAGTAACAGGTCTAAGACTACACATTAGTTAGACCTGTTACCAGGGATTGAACTCATGACTGGTTTCAAAGCCTGTGCACATAACCCCCAGTCACCAGACTTGGGGAAGAAACATCTGATAGCATCCCAGAGCAGGACTTCCTAATGAGAATATATTAGTGCTCTTTATGGGACCCCGTTTGGGGAGACCTGGGCCATTCCACAAGCAGGAAGGGGACCCTTATCTCCCCCAAGAGTCCACTGCCTGTGCTGCTTCCATTTTGGCTGATGCTCTTCCAATGATGGTCCTCTGATGTCTCCAGTGGTTGATTCTTGCCATCCTTTTTGGGTTTTGGCATTTGGCTTTGTGCTCATGATGTCGTTATCAGTATTATTTTGGAGCTGGCTGGAAATGCACCATCTCAGGCTTTCAGATTTATTGAACCATAGTCTGCTCCCTGGGCGATTTGTGTGTGCATTAAGTTTGAGAAGCATTGCTTAAATTTCTCCCAGGACCTGGCGGGTACCAAACATTCTGCCTAAATTCTTTTTTTTTTTTTCCTGTCTAAATTCTTTGTCCTGAATACCTGGTAACTGTTGTTGAATCCTCACTGGGTGGAACACTTAGTTCCTAAACTCTCAGTCTCAGCTCCCTTCCCACCTGGAATCCGCCCCCCCACCCCCCCGCCGGCTTCTTCCCTTCCTCCTACTCACTCCCAAAGTCAGGACCTCTGATTTGCCAATCCTGACTCCACAGCTCTTTGCAGCCATCTCCTTATCTTTTACTGCCTATCCTTTACTGCCTTGGCAATGAACTCCTGGGACCCATTGGCTGCACATGACATGCTGGAATTCCAGGACTGTGAATGCTTCTGAGGAGTCTTCAGCCTTAATAGCCTGCAGCAGTATGTAGGAAAGAAACTTCAATTTGAAGCCAAATATCTAGGTTCAAGTTAAGTCCTGGTTCTGCTACTTAAGAATTCATGTGTGACCTCTTGTGAATCTCTCTTGGAGACTCAAGTTCCTTCTCTGTAATAGAGGGATCATTTTATTATCCTCTGAGTTATTATGGGAGTGAAAACAAGATAATGTCCTGTTCTAGCCTTGTGAGTAATGCATATTAGGACACACTTAAACAGTCATTTGCTATTTCTGAAGTTAGGGAATACAGGACCTCTCTGACTCTCCCTCGACTCTCCTCCACTGACATTACACTATGTTTACAGGATGTGAGTGACCAGAACAGCATGGAGTGTCCCCAGCTCTATGAACCTGGACAACTGAATCTACTTTTTAATAAGCGTAAATTTTTCATCTGCATGTTGCATGGAATCTACACCTCATTAGCCCTTTTCTTCATCCCCTATGGGGCCTTTTACAACGTGGCTGGAGAAGACGGGCAACACATTGCTGACTACCAGTCTTTTGCAGTTACCATGGCCACATCTTTGGTCATTGTGGTCAGTGTGCAGGTAATCCTGTAGGTGAAAGCACCTTAACTTGATAGGTTTACAACTTTTAAAATTTCATTTCATTGTTGGCTGATTTTGTCTACATGTTGCAGAAAAAAATTCTAAATGAATACTGAGGTTTTCTTTTTAACTACACATTTTGAAATGAAAACAGGAAGCTTTAACGTAAATTACCAGATGCATGGGATTAGCATTAGGGGTCTATAACGTCCATGTTAGTAGAAACCTCATAATTTATCACTTCTTTGGGTTGGGCATTTTATGTAAAGAGAAATGATTACACTGCCACTTCCTTCTTGTGTTTGAAGAAGAAAAATTTTCTAATGATAACAGAGAGAAACTTTCCCACCATGCTTTCTTTAAGACTTAATAACTTCTAGGTTAGCGAGGTCTAAAGTTCATTTGGCAACACATTTCTGTGGAATTATTCAAGAGGTTCAATGCTATATCTGCAGCATATCCAAATCTCAAATTCAGAGCTCTTCTTGTGGGAATGATTTTTGATGCTCCATTGACCTTCCTCCATTGGCATCTTGAGTTGTGTTTCTATTTCATTTTAATGCAAAAGTTGGTTAAAACTATTACATACTGAGTTAGAGTTCACAGAAAATTTTCATCTCATTAGATGCAGAAAAAGCATTTGACAAAATTCAGCATCCTTTTATGATAAAAACTTAATAGGCGTAGATGGAACATATCTTAAAATTATAAAAGCCATATATGGCAAACCCACAGCCAACACCATACTGAGTGGGGAAAAGTTGAAAGCATTCCCACTCAGAACTGGAACAAGACAAGGGTGCTCACTGTCACCACTTCTATTCAACATAGTGCTGGAATTCCTAGCCAGTGTAATCAAGCAAGAGAAGGAAATTAAGGGTATTCGAATGGGGAAAGAGGAGGTCAAACTATCACTCTTTGCTGATGATATGATCTATATCTAGAAAACCTCAAAGATTCCACCAAGAGACTCCTAGAATTGATAAATAAATACATTCAGTAAGTCTCAGGTTACAAAATCAATTACATAAATCTGTAGCATTCCTATACACCAACAACAGTCAAACTGCAAATCAAATCAAAGACTCCAATACCTTTTACCATAACTCCAAAGAAAATAAAATACCTAGGAATATATTTAACCAAGGAGGTGAAATATTTCTACAAAGAGAACTATGAATCACTGAGGAAGGAAATAGCAGATGATGTAAACAAATGGAAAAACATGTCATGCTCATGGATTGGCAGAATATACATTGTTAAACTGTCCATACTACCCATAGTGATTTACAGATTCAATGCGATCCCCATCAAAATACCAATGTCATTTTTCACAGATTAGAAAAGATAATTCTGTGCTTCGTTTGGAACCAGAAAAGAGCCCAAATAGCCAAAGCAACCTTAAGCAAAAGGAACAAGTCTAGAAGTATCACTTTACGAGACTTTAAACTATACTACAAGGCCATAGTAACCGAAACAGCATGGTACTGGCACAAAAATAGAGGCATAGACCAATGGAACAGAACAGAGAACCCAAATATAAAACCATCTTCATATAGCCATCTAATCTTTGACAAAACAGACAAAAACACACACTGGGGAAAAGAATCCTTATTCAATAAATGGTGCTGGGAAAATTGGATAGCCACATGTAGAAGATTGAAACAGGATCCGTATCTCTTACCACTCACAAAAATTAATTCAAGATGGATAACAGACTTTCATCTATGACATGAAACCATAAGAATTCTAGAAGAAAATGTTGGAAAAATTTTTCTAGTTATTGTCCTAGGCAAAGAATTTATGAAGAAGACCCTAAGAGCAATCACAGCAACAACAAAAATAAAGAAATGGGACTTGATTAAATTAAAAAGCTTCTGCACAGCCAAAGAAATAATCACTAGAGTAAACAGACAGCCTACAGAATGGGAGAAAATATTTTCATTCTATACATCTGATAAAGGCCTAATACTAGAATCTATAAAGAACTCAAGTAAATCAGCAAGAAAAAAATTAAACCATCAAAGTGGGCAAAGGACATGAACAGAAGCTTTTCAAAAGAATATAGACTAATAGCCAATAAGCATATGAAAAAATGCTAAATGTCATTAATCATCAGAGAAATGCAAATCAAAACCACAATGAGATATCATCTAACTCCAGTGAGAATGGCTTTTATCAAAAAGTCCCAAAACAATAGATGCTGGTGTGGATGCAGAGAGAAAGGAACACTTATACACTGTTGGTGGGACTAGTACAATCTCTATGGAAAATAGTATGGAGATTCCTCAAAGAACTAAAAGTAGACCTACCATTTGATCCAGCAATCCCACTACTGGGTATTTACCCAAAGGAAAAAAAGTCATTTTATCAAGAAGATACTTGCACTAGAATGTTTATTGCACAATTCACAATCGCAAAGATGTGGAATCAATCTAAATGCTCATCAACTTATGAGTGGATTAATAAAATGTGGTATATGTAGACCATGGAGTACTAGTCAGCCATAAAAAATCGAATTAATACCCTTTGCAACAATCTGGTGGAACTGGAGACCATTCTCTTAAGTATTGCAAGAATGGAGAAACAAACACCACATGCACTCACTATTAAATTGGAACTAACTGATTGGCACTTGTGTGCACAGATGGAAGTAAAACTCAGTGGAAATCAAGCAAGCGGGAGGGGGCAAGAGGGGATTGTACCCATACCTAATGGGTACAGTGCATACTATCTGGGTGATGGACACACTTACAACTTTGAGTCAAGCAGTACAAAAGCAAACCATGTAACCAAAACATTTGTACCCCCGTAACATTCTGAAATCAAAAAGGAAAATAAAAAAGAAACTTTCCATCTATTAAAATCTGTAGCTCTGGGTAGGCACAGCAAATAACGTGACCTCTGTTTTATTTTGTTGCCTTTTGATTACTGAGCAAACTGTTAAGAATTAGGTGATCTCACTGGGTGTGGTGGCATGTGCCTGTAGTCCTAGTTACTCAGGAGGCTGAGGCAGAAAGATTGCTTGAGCCCAGGAGTTCAAATCCATCCTGGACAGTATACCGAGGCCTGGTTTCTTTAAAAAAAGTTGAAAAAAGAATTAAGTGATCTCCTCTTTGTCATGAGGGTCCATCCATTTCTAATCCTCTGGATTCTCCTTTCAGAGGGAGGAGGACAGTGGTGGACTGTATAAGGATGTCTTTTGTGTTAACACAGCTGATTTACCTCCAGGTCAAGCCTGTTATGCGGTGCTCCAAGAGATGATTTGAAATGTAGTAACTGAGATAAAAGGCCGGTTACTGAAGGAAACTGAAGGAAAAAGCAAATAGAAAACATTCTTTGAACTGTCCTTAACATTGTATGCTATATAAGTAAGGGTAGTAAATTACCTGAAGATTCATTGTAGGAATGACTTATGACAAACATTAAATGTTTTTAGTGAAACTAAGCTTCACAATTAGTCCAACAATTTTTGGTTAACTTAATCTTTTGAATTAGAAAAAAAAAAGCCTGTTGGTATTCCTATATATCTTTTTCTCTTTTTCCTTTTGATTGTCCATAATTTGTTTTCTTATATGGTATTACAGTAGTGTTGGTGCTATGTTTTTACATTAGCTTTACATTTAGAAGCTGTTTCCTCATAAAGCAGACAGTTCTTTTTCCAGTCACATGTCACAGTGACATTTCTTCTTTTTCACAAGCTGAGAGACCACAGAAACAATCCTATTTTAAAAACATCTATTCACAAAAAAGATCAAAGAATTTTGTATCCTTATCCTTTGGAATTTTTAAAATAAACTTTTGAAAATTCTTACCCTTGATTATCAAGGTTTTATAAGAAGGGGATTCATACTTAGGACTGACAGTAACTGTCGGCCCCTCACTCAGGATGTTTTGGGTGGAGCTATCCAAATCTATTTGCTTCAGACCTTGGTGGCCATTGGCCATTGGTCCAAAATCCATTCTTTGACTTCCATCTTCTCAAGGGCAGCAGTGGTTCTACCCACCCCTCCCATCTCATTACTCACAACACTCCAACCACATTGGCCTTCTCTCGGCTCCTGAAATTCACCAGTCTCTTGCCTGCCTTTGCTCTTTTCTGCCTGGAATATTCTTCTCTCTGTTTCCCTAGAGGTCATTCTTCAGAGAGACCTCCCTTGTTCCTCATTTAAATTAGGCCCTCTTATTCTCTCTGGCAGAATAGAACTCAGTTCTTTTACTTCATAGCTGTCATCTCCATTCGTAATTACATATTTAGTTGTGAGTTCCCTCATTTAATTTCTTTCTACCTCCTAGATTTTAAGCTTCATGAAGACAATGGAAATCTCTATTTTAGTCATCCCTGTATACCCAGGTCCTAGCATATCACCTGGAATATAACAGACACACGATGGATATTTCATGAGTATTGAATAAATGAGGGAGACGTTGAGAGGAAATTCTCCCTGTATGATCCTGTCATAAAAAGAGAGTTCAGCTGGGTGTATCAGATCACTAGGGAGCATCATAACTGACTTGTATTTACAGATTGCATCTCCAGTTTTCAAATGTGTCCATAGGAAGTTCCCAACCAGTCTGAGAGACGGTCCTCCTGTGCCGAGTCTAGCAGAACCACCCAGCTGTGAACTATGGTCTGGGGAAACACACAAGTGAGAGATTTCAGAGGCCTTCAAAAACAGGGCACTGTGGGGAGAGCCAAGTACCACATGGCCTCAGAAGCAAGGACTACCTCAGTCTCCATACCTCCTCAACCCAGAACTTAGCCATAAATGCACCTGCGGTGCCTCTGCTCTAAAAAATCAAAATCCTTTTCATTACCTTTATTTTTATTATAAAAGGAATTATTGCAGGAAATTTAGGAAAAGTATAAAAGTGTGGAGAAAAATTAAAATTCACACATAATTCCAGATCAGGGTGAACATGATGAAAAATGGAAATTATATAATTTTATATTTTATTTTTTCACTTAACTTTATATCATAAGCATTTATCTTATTCCTAAAATATTCTTTTAAATATTCCTCTTAATGGCTGTAGTATTCCAGCATATGAATGTGCCATAATTTATTCAACCAGGTGGCCGTTAATGTTAATGTTAATGTTAAAGTTAACATCTTACCTTATCATGGTGCATTTGTCAAAACTATGAAATTGGCGTTGGTACAATACTATTAACTCAGCAACAGACTTGATTCAGATTTCTCTAGTTTTTCCATTAATAACCTTTTTATTCTTCCAGGATCCTATCTAGGGATCCTACATTGAATTTAATAGCCATGTCTCTTTAGTCTCCTTCAGTCTCTGACAGTCTTTCCTTGTCTTTCATGACAGAGACACTTTTGAAGAGTAGTGATCAGGTATTTTGTAAAATGTTCCTCAGTTTGGGTTGTCTGATGTTTTTTCTTAGGGATAGACTGAGGTTGTGGATTTTGTGGAAGAATCACAAAGAGGTGACATGTGCTTCTTGTCTCATCCTATCAAGGAACACATGATATCGACATGTGCTTATTATACAGGTGATGCTAACCTCGGTTACTTGGTAACAATGGTGTTTTCTACGTTTCTCTACTGCAAACTGACAGTTTCCCTTTCCATATTTTATTCCTTAGAAGCGAGTCACTAAGTCCAACCCACATTCAAGGAAAGGAAAATTAAGCTCTACCCCCTAGGGGGAGGTATATCGAAGAATTGGTGGTTGTATGCTAAAATCGTTAGTAACAGGTAAAATTTTAAATAAAATTGATATAACAAACTGGGGCCTGGAAAGTATAAGTGATTTGTCCAAGATCACGCAGTAATTGCATTACAGGCTCAGCACTAGGATCCAACAGTCTGATTTCCCAAGTCAATATTCTTTAACAAAGGCATTTGTGAGTGTGTTAGTAAAGATTTGAGGCAAGCATTTCCTACAGCACAATTATTACTGGGATGCAGGATAATTTGGCAGAGTTGGGAAGCAGTGGAATGTAATTATCATCATCATAATGCAGACACAAAAGTCATGTACTTTAAAAGAGGAGGTGCTGGATCTCACCCTGCAGTGGCTGGGATCTCTCTGCCATGTTACAGGGTTGAAGTCCTGTCTACTTTATCCACATACTCCCATTCCATACATTTCTCACCTACCTGATTTCTCTCTGTCCTTACTGCCAACCCCACTCCCACCATTAATTCTGAGTGCTGGAGAGCCTAAAACAGCCAGGAGACTGAGAATAACTTTCCGGGAGGAGAATGAGGTAAGAAATATCTAAGCTAGAGAAGGTGGCCCAGATACAAATGGGTGAGAATGGACACCAGATTTCCTGTGTCTGGCATGCTTTGTTTGCCACTGTACTCTAAACTGAAACTACAGTGTTAAACAACAGTAAATACTTATTGAATGAATTTAGGGGCAGAGTAATAAGGAGAGAAGTTAAAATTGAGCAAAGCAAGTGAGAAGAATTTGGTCGAGGTACCCAACTATCCCTACTGTCCTAGTTACATGCCTGTCTTAACCTAAATGACCAAAGCAGGCTACCATCATCACCACAAGTGGTATTATGCATTATACTTACTCTTCACAATGCCACTCTGCAGTAGGTATTATTGTCCCCTTTTGTAGATAAAGCTCAGAGAGGTTAAATGACTTGCCTGAAGTAACACAGTATGTCCCAGAGCCAGGACTGGAACCCAGGTCTATTTAATTCCAACGTGGTCTGGGATAAAATTTTTTATTCTACAGAGAGACTGGTTAAAATTAAAATTTTCAGGAAATATGGGAACAAAGCTTACACTGAACATACAGTGACACCTGATATCTGATATCAGATACTGGGATAATCTCATTTAATTTTCTTCATGGTCTTATGAAATGTAGATACTGTTACTACAGTTGAGAAAATAGACTTGGCAAGAACATTAAGTTATAGTCCGAGTCATCTAAAAAGTGGCAGGCCAGAATTTGAACACAGGTCTTCCAACTCCAGATCCCTAGCTCCAAAGCTATATGAACCTCTCTTCATTATAAAGATAAGTAGAAACTGTGGGCCTCCCCAAACACATAGTAGCTACAGGAAACTCATCGTCCCCACCTCTCAATTCCATGTGGGGATACCTAGGACATCAGTATCATCCTTGGATAACATGGGAGAGAAACTCTCTTAATAGACTATAAACACACAGATATTTCTTTCAATAGAAAAATTTTAACTTGAGGAATATATAGATTCCCAGTTCCTTTAATTTTAGTCTAACTCTTTGAGAAAGAACACCACTTAATTTTATTTCTAGGAGCCCTGAAAATGTCTGTTTTGCTGTAGAATTCTCGGATTGGAATATGTAAATGTTTGTGGCCATGAAAGCTCAGCAATTTTGGCTTCAATCAGAAACTGCTGTCTTTGATATATAGAATAATAATTTTCAGGGATTCTGTGAATAAGCTTGCTCTGACAGCAGTATTAATATCCTTTCTTCACTGTCTAAGCTTGACTTTTCATCGTGGTAACAGCCCCTGTGAAATTTCCATAGTCTATAATCATAGTTGTAAATCTTATGTTCTGTTGATGATATAGGCCAAACTTAAGTAGTCTCTATTTAAAAAAAATTCTTTTTTTCAGTCATTTGAATTATAAGATGCTCTTTTTAGCATTTAATACAATATAAAAGTGTTTAAAATAAAACAAACTGTCTTCCTTTCCTTCCCTTCTTTAACTATTATTCTGCTTCCCATAGCTTAAATCCTTCCATATTTTTTCTTCGCTTTCAGATACACATATACACATATAAAGGGGGATCATAATTATGCATATTATTCCATAATATGTTTTTCTCATTTAACTAGATATTCTGGACAGCTTTCCAAATTGACACATTCAGATCTATCTTAATCTTTTTAATAGCTGTACAAGATTTCATAATATGGATATATAATAATTTATCAGTCCTCTATTGATAAGCATACAAGATATTTGTATGTTTTTGTTATTGAAGAAATGCTACAATGCCTATACTAGTACATGTATTTTATGTACTGTCAGATAAATTCCTAGAAATGAAATTCCTGGGGCCAGAACTCCTAATTTTTACCAATTAGGATGAAGAATGGTATTTTGTTTTTTCCACTGCTGTGTCAGTGAGTATGTATATGTTAAATTTTCATAAATATTGCCATATTACTTTCCAGAAAAGATAGTGGTTACAAACAACAGATACTTTTTAAATTTATGCAAAAAAGATTTACTAAAAGCTATTAGGTAGCTTCAGAATCTTCAGGAGGGCAAACAAATCAGAGGGAGCCACAGGCAGGCATAATGCCATTGGGAGCAACACCCAACCACATGCTGCAGTGTGGTAGTGAGAACACTGCTATTATCACCTCTTACAGCTTGGCTCTGATCACCTTGGGGACTGGATTTCAGAAGGTCAGCCAAAGACTTCCAGAAGAACCGTCACTTTTGCCATCATGCTTGTCAAATGCTGAGAAAAGTGTACTAAAATTTACCACTGTGATTATGATTCGTATTAAATTCTCATTGTGTTCCAAAGAGATATTACCTTACATAATTCAAGGCTATATTATTTGCCACATAATGGTTCCTGATTGTTATTTTTTTTTTTAGCTTTTATCTTTTTTCATGACAATAAATTCTTATTTAAGTTTCATTTTTAAATATTATTAATAGTTTTCTTCTCTTGTTTTTTAGTTTGCATTTGCCTGATATTTAATCTGGGCCAATCCTTCATTTCCATTTCTTTCTTGTCTCATTCTATTAGTTTTTATCCTTTGATGAGGGAATTTAAGCTACTCATTTTTATGGTAATAACATGTATTTTATCTTGCCCCTTTAATATTATTTTATGATTACTATATGTATACATTTTTATTTCCACTTTTTCCTCTTTCATACTTGGATGCATTAATTGTAGTTTTAAAATATCCCATCTCTCATGAATAATTTATAAGTTTTACTAATATGTTCCCATTTTACTAGTGATTTTTCCCTGTTTTCCTAGCGATTTAAATATACATTTCCACATTGATATACTAAAATTATATAACTGTATCCTGCACCAAATATTTCACTATCCTGTTCTAAACCCATCCTCTTCCATCTTCCATCTCCAATAAATAATTTTGGAAGTGTTTTTATTTTGTTTCTCCCTCTCTGTCCCTACTACCATCCTCAACCCTCACATGTTAATAGTTTAGAATTTTAGTTCCAAGATGTATTAAATGCTCCTTTAACATATGTTTTGACTGTTGCAAAATTCTTTCTGAATTACTACTGTAGCTCATACATTATTTTTCCTTTGAAACTAACTATAAATTTACAAGAATCATTGCTCACCACCATTTTTATACATTGTCTCCTGCTATTTTGAGATCTTTGTTCTGATTTAACTTTTATTTCATTGCAGTAATATCCTTGAGTAATTTCTTCAGAAAGGGTGTTTAGATGTTATACCTTTGAGTTCAAAGCTTTTGTTCTTTATCTTTACATTCATTGATATACTGGATGGGCAGAAGATTCTTGAGTTAGAAGCTTTTTCTTTACAAACTTTATTGTTGTTTTACTATATACCAGTTTCACTCAGGCACTTTGATATGGGCATCTTAAATCACTGATGTTAAGTTAATTCTCTTTCCTTTTCTATCTAGAAGCATATGTTCTTTATCCTTTACAAATGTATCTTCTTTCATTAATTTGGTTAGGTTTTAAAGAGCCCTCTCAATCTGAAAATCTGTGCTATTTGTTATCACAGAGCAGATTTCTTCTATAATTTCTTTGACTGTTACTTCTCTGTTCTTTTTTCTCTTTCTAAAATGCTATTATTTGTTTT
This sequence comes from Indri indri, assembly GCA_004363605.1. Classification (NCBI taxonomy): domain Eukaryota; kingdom Metazoa; phylum Chordata; class Mammalia; order Primates; family Indriidae; genus Indri; species Indri indri. The sequence goes on from RJWJ010000095.1 coordinate 54,895, forward strand.
TTTTTATTTCAATAGATTTATGAGGTAGCAGTGATTTTTTTTGTTGTTGTTGTTACATGGATGAATTGTATAATGCTGAAGTCAGGGCTTTCAGTGTATTGGTCATCAGCATAATGTACATTGTACTTGATAAGTAGATTTCTATCCCTTACCTCCCTCCCACCCTCTCCTCTTCTTAGGTTTCAATGTCCATTATACCATTTTACAACCATATATACCCCTAGTTTAAGTTTTACTTATAGATGAGAACATGTGGTATTTGTTTTTCCATTCCTTAGATACTTCACTTAGGACAATGGTCTTCAGTTCCATTCAAGTTGCTGCAAAATACATTATTTAGTTACTTTTTATGGCTGAGTAATACTCCATGGTGTGTTCGTGTATATGTGTGTGTGTGTGTGTGTGTGTGTGTGTGTGTGTGTATCTAACCACATACATTTTCTTTATCCACTCATCAGTTGATAGGAAATTAAGTTGATTCCATATGTTTGCAATTGCAAATTGTGTTGTGATAAATATTTGGGTGCAGATATCTTTTATATAAAATGACTTCTTTTCCTTTGGGTACATACCCAGTAGTGGGATTGTTGGATTGAATGGTAGGTCTACTTTTAGTTCTTTGAGGAATCTCCATACTGTTTTTCATAGAGGTTGTACTAATTTGCAGTCCTATCAACAGTGTATAAGAATTTTTTTCCTCTGCATCCATGCTAGCATCTATTTTTTTTTTTTACTTTTTAATACTAGCCATTCTGACAGCAGTAAGATGTTATCTTATTGTGATTTTAAATTGCATTTCCCTGATGATTAGTAATGTTAAGCATTTTTTTTTTTTGTATGTTTGTTGGTCATTTGCCTACCTTCTTTTAGAAAGAATTTGTTCATGTCTGTTACCCACTTTTTGATGGGGTTGTTTTTTTTCTTGCTGATTTGTTTGAGTTCTTTGTAGATTCTAGATATTAGCCCTTTGTCAGATGTGTAGTTTGTGAATATTTTCTTCCATTCTGTAGGTTGTCTGTTTACTCTGATTATTTCCTTTGCTGTACAGAAACTTTTTAGTTTAAATAAGTCCCATTTATTTATTTCCATGGTTGCTGGTTTGCTTATGGGGTCTTGGTCAAAAATTCATTGCCCAGGCTAATGTCCAGAAGAGTTTTCTTGTTTTCTTTTAGACATTTTAAGGTTTCAGGTCTTACATTTACATCTTTAATCCTGCTTGAGTTAATTTTTGTATATGGTAAAAGATAGAGATCCAGTTTCATTCTTCTGCATGTGGTTATCCAGTTTTCCCAGTACCATTTATTGAATAGAGCATCCTTTCCCCAGTGCATGTTTTTGTCTGCTTTGTAAAAATCAGTTGGTTGTAGCTATATGGCTTTACTTCTGAGTTCTTTATTCTGTTCCCTTGGTCCATTTGTCTACCTTTGTACCAGTACCAGGCTGTTTTGGTTACTATAGACTTATAGTCATATGATAAGATGCCTCCAAATTTGTTCCTTTTGCTTAGGATAAATTTGGTTATTCAGGCTCTTTTTTGGTTCCACAGGAAGTTCAGGATTATTTTTTCTAGATCTGTGAAAAATGATGTTGGTATTTTGATGGGATTGCATTGAATCAGTAAATAACTTTGGGCAGTATGGACATTTTATCAATGTTGATTCAACCAATGTATAAGCATGGGATGTTTTTCCATTTGTTTGCCTTGTTTATGATTTCTTTAATCAGTGTTTTATAGTTTTTGTAGAGATATTTCACCTCTTAGATATTTATTAAAATACCTAGGTAAGTATATTCGTAGGTATTCGATTTTCTTTGCTGCTATTATGAATGGTATTATATTCTTGATTTGGTTCTTAACTTGACCATTATTTGTATATAGAAATACTAATGATTTGGGTCCATTATTTTACAACCTGAGACTTTACTGATTTTTTTTTTTTTTTTTTTTTTAGTCAGAGTCTCACTCTGTTGCCCAGGCTAGAGTGCCATGGCATCGGCCTAGCTCACAGCAACCTCAAATTCCCAACCTCAAGTGATCCTCCTGCCTCAGCCTCCTGAGTAGCTGGGACCACAGGCACACACCACCATGTCTGGCAATTGATTTTATTTATCAATTCTAGGAGTCTTTTGGTGGAGTCAAATCAGTCTCCTATGTGAGCACAGAAAGTGGAAGTGCCTATGGTTGGCCTGGCAGCTAGACAGGTGTGACCTTCCTGTTACACAGCAGTTCTGGGGAAACATCACTCAGTAAAATGATGCTATTTTAATCCTCAAAGACTTCCCCTTTGCATTTGATTTTATTTGCAGATAGCCTTGGATACCAGTTACTGGACTGTCATTAATCATGTCTTCATCTGGGGGAGCATTGCCACTTATTTCTCTATTTTATTTACAATGCACAGTAATGGCATCTTTGGCATCTTCCCAAACCAGTTTCCATTTGTTGGTAAGTGAGTCCACCTGTCTAGTGGGGCCTAGTGTCATGCTGCCATTTATTTGTCTTTAACTAATTTTTTTGTGTTGGATGGAGCTGTGGATGACCAATGATCCTTTCTCCAGGAATTGATTAAGGTAGGCATCTGAAGGCTTCCAGGCTTGAAAGGGGCCCTGAAAGATTAGTTTCTGCTGTTTCTACCAGGTACAAAAGAATCACTGTCATAGCAGTTTACAGATTCTCAACATCCCTGATGCAATAGGCTGTCCTTTTGCAAACAAGAGGCAGAGTACATACATTGGGGCTAACTGAAGACCTATGAAATGTTCACATATGGTAGAGAAGGAAAAGAAATACTAGTCTTTCCCTTTTATGCCACATTATCACCAAAATCTCTTCCAAAATTCACCTGTAGAACTTATTTGCATTTAGATAAGACAAAAATAATGTATAATTTAGAGCCTTCTAAAAATTTCTGAACGTTAGTTCACAAGCGGCCTGAGGAGTAGGCTTTGTAGTTAGACAGCCAGGGTTCAAATGCCAGCTCTAGCACTTAACAAGCTGTGTGACTGTGGGCAAATTTCTTCTTTCCATGTGAGAATATATAGGAATAAACAAACTCTTTCTCCTATACTCTCACTCAACAATCAAGCAGAAGACTTCTGTTACCACTGGTCATCAAGAAGTGGGAATTTCTTCCCACCAACAACCAATCAATTCTGCAATGGACACCAAACTGAATATCCTTTGATTCCGTTCCAACATTATCTACATGGAGATAGTGTCAGATCCCACAAGTTGAGGGCCCAGTCCCGCAAGACTGCCCCCCACTTCCAGTGGAAATCGTAAGCCCCAAGGTATTTTACCTATACTTCCGACCAACGGGCTGTAGATTGGGATTCCCACTGGCTATAAATTGGGAACTCCCTCCTTGGGTTCAATTAATTTGCTACAGTGGTTAACAGAATTCAGGGAAACACTAACTTATGTTTGCAAGTTTATCATAAAGGATATTCCAAAGGATACTGATGAAGAGAGGTATAGAGTGATGTATAGGGGAAGGGGTGCAGAGCTTCCATGCCATTTCTGGGCATGTTACCCTTCAGAAACTTTTACATGTTCACCTATTCACAAGCTCTCCAAATCCTGTTCTTTGGGTTGTTACAAAGACATCATCTTATAGGTGTGGTTGATTAAATTATTGGTCATTTGTGATCAATTTAACCTTCAGACTCTCTCCTCTTCCCAGGAGGTTGTGGGATGAGGCTGAAAGTTCTAACCCTCTAATCCTGCCTTGGTCTTTCTGATGACCAGCCCCCATCCTGAAGCTACCTAGGGACTGCCAGCCATCAGTCAACTCATTAGCATACAAAAACATTTATCGCTTTGAAGAATCCAAGGATTTTTTAAGTATTGTGTGCCAGGAAACAGGAGGAAGACCAAATATATTAATATATTTCATAATATCACACTATGTCTTAATGTCTTCACTTATAAACTGAGAATATTAATAGTTCCTATTTTCATAAAAAAATTTATAAGGATTAAATGAAATAACACATATAAATTACTTAGCATGTATCCTGGTACACAGTACTTTTTTAATAAATGTTAACTGTGATGACAGTGACTATTATGATTCAAGCAAATGTGGCTTGGTTACCGGTTGGGGATATTGCAGAGGAATATGAACATCAGTTGGGTAGCAAAGGACCCCCTAAAATCCCTTAAAACCTTGAGATTCTATTATTCTACAAAGAGTACACATCTGGTCTCTGTATGGAGTATATTGTCATTATACTCCACATTTCAAAATGATTCCCAGCAAAAGTCAATGAACTTTACACAAGAGTGCTATTAATATATTTTCTCAGAGGTTTTGAAATTTCTAGTGTGTGGGAAACAAGTTGGTTACAATGATGTTTCTGAGTTCATCTCAACAAATTGGGAAGGAGAGATACACAGTGACAACTTTCTTGAGCTCAATCAGGTGAGACTGAGATTTGCACTCACTATTTAGGGAACTCAGTCTAGAAGAACAATTCTTAGAGAACTGATTCGTGTAGAAAGCAAAATAGGACCACAAGGACCAAAATGGGATTATAAGGTTAGTAAAGTTACAGAATTACATTGATGCAAATGTACCTGATATTGTAATTCCATTTAAATGCACACATATACTTAGGAATATTGTTCTTCAGATATTGCCTTTTCCTAATGTACATGAATAATCTTTAAATTGTACCACTGTTACTTAACATGTGCTGTTAATACTTCATTTACCAAAAGATTCCAACCATGTAGAGACACGTTGGTTATGAATAAGAATAAGCATATTAGGAAAGAAAGACACTAAAACTATTTTTAAGTTTTTAAATTTTATTTTATTTTTGGTTGCCAATTCTGAGTGTTCAGTGCATTGATCAGAAGACTTCCAGTCCTAAGAGAGCATTCTAACACGCATAATGAGACTGGAATGCTTCAGCTGGAGAAAGTGGTTTGTGCGGGGACCGCTCTCTCCAGCTAAGTGCATGCCATTCCAGGAATTAATTACTAAACTCCAGTGAGATTTTCAAAAGTTAGATCAACATTGGGGTTTCAGAAAAAATTTTTTTTTCCTTAGTAGCTAGCAGCAAACAGGAGTGTGGTTTTAAAGTGATGCATGTTTTTTTCCAGCCATGCCTGGGGGTACTGAGCTTAAAGGAGCTCAAAGAGACAATTTATTTAGTCAAGTTTGTTTCTGCCCATGGCTGAAGGCAACTGGAGTCAGCTGCTCTTTGGTGGGCAGATTCTACTCTCCAAAGCCAGGAAAAGCAGACATACCAATCCAAAGCCAAGCCCTCATACCCAGAGCCCATTTGAATGATGTTAACACTTTAGCACTGGGAGAGGGGACCTGGATAATTAGAGGTATCATGATAAATACCTGGAAGCTGAACAAGGACAAAAGTTTATTTCGGTGATATAAATGCGGTTGGCATCTTTCTATGGAATTTATCTGTCTGCCTCACTGACTCTTATTACCTTGTTTAAACAAACATTGAGGTATATGAGGTGTGAGTATAAAGTAAGGAAACTGGCTTCAGGTTTGGAGATGAGTTTCACTGTCCTATTGCCCTAGCATGTTGGATGGCTGCATGAGCAGTCTGCTGGTGAACAAGATGCTCTTTCCACAAATCCAGGAGCCTCCCTTGATTTCTTGAAGCTTTGAGTACCTCATAACCCAGGGAACATCAAAGAGATAACGAGTCCCTTTAAGGCATGTTTTCTGGGGCCATTCCCTGGAATTTAAAAGGTTGGCCCTGCAGTAGATAAAGCATACCTTTTATGACATAACCAGTCAATGAGACCATTATTTGAGAGTGTACCTGTATCCAGAACATTTATTGTGTAGTTTTGATAAGATTAGTTTTTATTTAAGAGTCCATAAGGGTAAATGTGCCTTTAAAAAATAATGGTTGCTAATAGCTTTCTGATTCATGTTGCTATCTTTCCATTTTTATTACTCTAATATGTTGTATAATATTGTTGCACTTTACCTAAGACGCTTTTTGTTACATAGAGTTTTGTTTCAAAAAATAAATAACCATCTTATGTTTGATAAAAAAAAAAAATAATAATGGTCGCTTTGTAGCCAAGGGATCTTGAGGCTGGAAGCGAGAACTGTGCTTCATGAGTAAAGTTGGACTGAGCCTGGGTCAGAGAATGCTTGGCTTAGGCTGGGAATCTCCAAGGAAGTGACCAGGCCACTAAGCAGCTCCCAGGGGTGATCTTACCACTTTTGTCTTCTCCTCATCACCATTAAACATACTATTAATATATCCTGGGAAGACATTTAGTGGTTCTCCTTGGGTAGTCTAAACCTCATGATTTCAAGAAAGACCTCATAGGAACAGATAAAAAGCCTATTAATTAATAATTCAGTTCTATTTATAACCACGGTGTATGTTTTTCTCTAATGATAGGAAATGCATGGCATTCCTTGACCCAGAAGTGCATCTGGCTTGTTATTCTCTTAACGACAGTGGCTTCAGTTATGCCAGTGGTGGCATTCAGATTTCTGAAGGTGGATTTATACCCAACCTTGACCGATCAGGTATGTTGCAGTACTGATGAGTACTTGGAAGCTGGTTGTTTGCTCTTCAGCTGGTGTCCTTCTCTGCCTGACCGGAAGTTCAGGGAGAGGCTTATGAAATTTCCATAGGCAAACACCCACAGGTGCATGGGATCACATCAGAGCAGGTGGTACTGCCCACATCTTGAGTGCACTAGTCCTGAGTGCCAACAACGAGAGGCGTCTAGAGTAGATGTGGGTGGAGAGTCATAAATTACAAGTTAAGCTGGGTATTTTAAAAAGTTGATTATTTAAAAAAAGAAGCCCACTGGCATCATTTTGGACCATTGTTCCAAGGGAAAGTTAGCTATAGGGAAACTTATTGACTTGAGGGCAAGTAGAAGGCAAACTAAAAGAGAGATAAACACGGTATGAGTCAAAGGGCCTCAACATTTTTGTAGAAATATAGTAGCAGATTCAGAAACATGGGGGAGATGTTGCCTTCTGAACAGATTAAGAAAGGGAATAGCAATGTGATGGATGGGTTAGAAAGTGTAAAGTTAGGAGGAAAATAGGAAGAACAAATTGTAGAAATACCTAAGCTGGGAAATTAATAAAACATATTTCAGTACTTCATGGGAAGAGGCGGGGAAGCAGGATAATGTCAGGTTAGGTCAGGACTCAGATAAAAGAGAAAGGGAGAAAGAGGAGATATATATTTGTAGCCATGTCATGAGAAGGGGTAAAACGTTGCAGGGGCAAGTGGGACCAGGCCAAGGCTGCCGACAGGAACTGACGTAGAGATTTTCTTACCCTCCCATTATGGCGCCAAAGTATGAAAAGATTCCTCTGAAAAGATTCATGGAGTCCCTTGTCATGTCTGTCCTCTCTCTTTGGCTCTGTGAGCTCATTCTGATAGAAGCCCAGAAAATTATGGATGGGCCGAAGGAAGAGGGTGCTCATTTTTCCTGTATTAAGTTTGATTGTGATTTTCTGCTTAACAGCTTCCTCCCAACACAAAAGTCAGAATCCAAGTGATTTGCCAAATCAGAGGACAAGGTTGTTTGCACCAAACCTAAGGTTCCTCTCCTCGACTTTACAGGGAATGAAAAAATTGTTGGAAACCCACCCAGATGATGTTGAACATTTCAAAAGGCCATAAAAAAACTTCAAATAAATCAAAACCCTGAAAGTCTCATGATACCTTGACCTACAACAAAAGTTGAAAATTTCTGATTCTCATTTTCTAAGTTTTCTCCTAGTCCAGTTACTGATGACCATTGGATCCAGAGAACCTCTAAAAGAGAGGGGAAAGGCTGTTTTTGGAGAATGAGAGCATAAATTGTTACGCTGGCTTTGAGTGGTGCATGTTAGAAAATCTTTGTGTACAAAAAAAGTATGCTTCTATACATTTAAGATGTATGAGATGGGGACAATAATGAAATTTGTCTGGATATTTCTTGTTTACTTAATAGTCTCTTGGTAGGAATAAAAACTGACTACTGCCCAGTATGACCTTTTGGGTATAAGATTTCTTAGGTTTTTATGTTTAAAACTTTTTTTTGCAATGAAGGTATTTTGTTATTGTTGATGTTGTTTTTACTGAAAAGACTTTCACTTTACAAAGTGACCCACTGCCTGGAGTCTATCATTTAGATGTGTCATCTCACCCTGGGTCTGTCCCTCTCCAGATCCGCCGGTGGCAGAAGGCTCAAAAGAAGGCAAGACTTCCAAGTAGCCGAAGGCCTCGGACCCGCAGGTCAAGCTCAAGAAGATCTGGATATGCTTTTGCTCACCAAGAGGGCTATGGAGAGCTTATCACATCTGGAAAAAATATGCGAGCTAAAAATCCACCCCCGACATCAGGGTTGGAAAAGACACTTTATAATAGCACTAGCTGGATTGAAAATTTGTGTAAGAAAACCACAGACACAGTGAGCAGCTTTAGCCAGGATAAAACAGTGAAACTGTGAGTCAAGATGAATTTGAACCATATAGTTATCTTTTCACTTCAAGTGGAGTTGAAATTCAGCTGGCTCCAGAGTTTGCGATCTGGGGCTAGAGGTGGGGCAGATTGCCTCACTTAATTTGAATCTGCGCCAGACAGCTGCCAGTGCGCATCAAATAGGGGTGTGCTTTACAGGAAACTAACCCAGATGGCCACTGTCTAATCTGTGATTTGGTGGACAAAGCCCTCACAGTACAAGCACAGGTTTTTTAAATCAACCTAGAAACCAATCGACCTGAACTTCAGCATCTTATTTATGGAGAAAAACTTATAAATCTGCATATACATTGAATGGATCCTCAGGTAGATAAAAGGGTGCATTCCAAAGGTATATTTCCAAGCTGGAAAGCAGGCTTGTTGACAGACAAACACGTGTATGTAGGAGCAGCCTTTCCCAAGGTACACCTTCAAGATTTAAAGTGTGTACTGTGGTACTTTCAGGCTAAGAGTTGTGTGTCACTTTTTAGTCTTGATGTCTACCTGTCTATTCAGCCAGGACAACAAATCACTTTCATGCCTGAGGGAACAGAAAAGCATGTCTGTGTTCCTCATTTTCCTACCAGTCTTGGGACAAAGTAGACTGAGCATCTTTACAGCAGGGTAGGCTAGTAATTTGGTCAAATTTATGCAAAAAGCTCTCAAACTGTCCCATGAAAGCACATGTATGTGAAATGTCAAAGAGAGGCTCTCTGCTAAGTATTCTAAATACTTTTTAATGGCTTTTATAACAACTTCAGTAGTAATTCACTGAGCATCATCCAGACCATTAATGGAATCAGCAAAGCATTGAAATTTCACACTTTGATGGTATTCCATACAGTCTATGAGCAAATAAGTTTAACATTTCCAATTTTAAAAACTTCAGAACTGAAACCAAACAAATTAATAAACAATCTTTTAAATTACTATTTAAATACTCAAGTTTAGGCCATTTAGAGTTAGTTAGTTGCTTTTGATACTCAGCTGTCATGTTTACAATTCAAACATATATGTAGATGAGGTCGATTTTTTAGAGATGTTCCAGCCCAAGTTTTCACTCCACAGGTGAGTCATCAGTGTACTTCCTATAAAACAATTTAGGCAGATTCGTGCTCAAACTCCAGTTCTGTTACTTCTTACCTCTATAACCCTGGGCAGGTAATGTGTCTTCTCTGAGAATCAGTTTCTTCCTCTGTAAAATGAGGCTATACTACCTACCTCATGGGGTTGTTTGATGATTGTCAAAACACAGATTCTCAAATCATTAAAAACGTTATTCTCATATGAATAGATGAGTTAAGTTCCAGTTAATTCAACCTCAGAATGACAGAGAATTTAAAGAGAATGTGAAGAACTAGAATTTAAGTAATCAGTGGGGAAGGCTTTGATGAAATGAGATTGCCAAGTAAGATATAAAACTGGTTAGTGTCCTACAGGGAAATAAAACTATAACCTTGGAGGTAAATTTCTCCACTAGAAAGCAAAAATAAAGTATCATGGCTTAATGGTTTACTACAATTCAAGCTCCAACCGTACAGGGTCCTTAGTCTGGTCCCTATTAAATTATTGGTCAAACAAAGTTAATTTCCCAAGAGAGTCAGATGACCTTTCAGTGGGCTTGATGCATATTGGGTGATGTGATATTTATAGGTCACAATCTTTTTTTTTTCTTTGCCTTAATTTCCAAGTCTGGATAATTTTTCCTGAGTGGGATCAAATGAGAAAATGTGTGAAAAATACAGTGCTTTAACCATAATAACTGCTTATAGATGTTCCTTTTTCCCCTACGCAACTGCCTAGACTTACCCAGATGTTAGTTTTCAATGTCTAATTTGTCATTAGTTTCACTGTGTTTGCTCACTTTTTGTTACATTTTTGAAAGATTTGAAAACTTTCAGTAAATGTTTTGGCACTATTAGTGTTTGATGTTTTTTCTCTTCTTTATGGGAAATTCATTAGGGAGATTTTTGTTAGATTAGTCCACTGATTTTTTTTTCTCCTTTACATGCCCTGGGAAAATGTACATCATTCTTAGGATCAGAGTCAAGAACGAATAGGATTTATGTGTAAGAGATAAGAAATGGCCCAATTTTTCAAATTAATTTTAATTAAATAAGGCTGTTTATAAACACATAGTGTGGATGATTGTGAGAGAAAAATATTATCAGCTTACTTTGGCCCTGTGAGATCCTAGTAAGCTCACATACCCATTGTGAAATCATTCAATTACAAGTGCCAGGGATTATTTTGAACCTGAAGATGAAAAGTCTGAGGGGTGGGTGGTGATGGTGGGGTGATGTGGAATAATAAACTTTTAATTTTACATAGATCTTATCCAATTATTTGGAAAGAAAACAAACTTTTCTTCCCCCTACATTCAGGACTAAAGTTGATAATCTTGTGTTTTTAAAGTCTCAGCCCAAGTTTTGAGCTATTATAGGCAATTGCAGATCATGTTTCCCTGACTCAGGTCTGCTACCTTTGTCTCTCATCTATCTTCAGGTGTAGATACCTATGAAGGAAAGAAAGAAAGAGAGAGAATGAAGAAAGAGAGGTAAAGCAAGAGAGAAATAAAGGAATGGAAGGGAGGAAGGAGGAAGGGAGAAAAGAGTTTCTAGTTATTTGTCTCTTGTGATGATGTGACTCTGAAAAATAAATTTAATCCCTCAAAGAAAAAACATTAGATTGTATTTGAGACATGAATAACAAAACCTCCTTCACATTTTGTGTGAGATCAAGAAAATCTTATTGGAAAGGGGGCCAGGAGCTCTGGCTTCTTGTCACAGTGATGCTGCTGATTTGTGAGCCGGGCCATGCCACCTGACTTCGTATTCCCATCCATCAGTGTACAAATTGGACAGTATGGTCTCAAAGACTCTTTCTCATTTGCCTGTTTTGTGAGCTGTGCATGCCAGTGTTGTCCACTGTGTATTTGCAATTGTTTTTGATTGTTGAAAAAGGGAGATAGAGAGAAAGAGAGAGAGAGAGACAAAGAGAGAGAGAGGAGAGATTGAACTGAATGCTGTCTCGAGGGCATGGCCTGACTCTTGTACTGCTTTGTATTTCTTGAGAATAGCTCCCGATGTATTGCTGTCTCCAGCTGTCAGCTCACCACACCAGGTGCTCAGCTAAAACCTGCAGTGGCATTTTACCTGGGTCAGTTGAACACACTCAGTCTTGTTAATAATTCACTAAGATATTGCAACACCCTCCTTTCCTCTCCACCATTTTAAATATCAAAAACATATACACGCAAAGGTAAGATACTCATGCCCAGTAAGAAGAGGACCATTTTAAAGTCCTCCCCAACCTTGTTCTTGGGCTTAAAGGAGATTCTTTGGGCTTCAGCTCCCTAAGGATTCAAGATGAAACAAGAGCTTGAGAGATTTTTTTTTTCATGGTTACAGAGCACTTTGCAATTTATGTATCACTCTTACACAAACTGTATTCTTTGAGCCTTATAGCAACCCTGTGAGATGGTTAAGGCATCCATATTAAACCCATTCTTAGGAAGAGGAAATTGAGGCATAGAGAGGTTAAGTGCTTCGCCCAATAACGCACAGGAAGTAGAAGAGCTAGAACTCACTAGGATCTGACACCAAATCAATCCAGAGCTTCTACCTACATAGGAACATAAGACATAGAATGTCTAAATAATCTGTCCTCTTTCCAAAACATTCATTAGACATCTCGAGTGTGCAGATTGAAGGGAGGTGTGCAAACAAATGTAAAAATGTTTTGAAATGTTTGCTTCAGGTGTTCTCTTTGCCTCTCAGTGCAAATAAGAAAAATTTCCTCTTTTCCTTCCTTTCCTCTAGCATTTTGTGAGGTTAAATAGGTGGGGAGGGCAGACAAAGGAAATAAACATGTCTCATACTATTTTTAAAAACCCACTAGGAAATACATCGGAAAGGCCGTACTTCTGATATTTATGGTAAGAAATTGGATTACTCAGTGTGTGCACTCGATGCCTCAAGATTGATCTGATCTAATTATCTCAGTTAAATGACTCAGAATTATTATTTTAAACTACAAAGAGTAGGCACAAAGTTACTAGTGGAAGAATCCAGAAATGATGACTAACAGACTTCCTAATGGGATTTTGCAGGTCAGGGGTCAGATAATCATATGAGGTTACAATTTTCCAATTTTTACATTAACATCTGGTATTAAATGTCTGCAGTTTGCTCTACTGCGTCACATTTCATTCCTCAGTAAGAAATCATAAACTTTTGCAACTCTCTATCCTAAGTCTTTCGCCGAACTGCCTGGAAGCCAGAACTAAATGACCCATGTATTTCAAAATGCTTATTGCAAAAGATTTGGAGGGCTTTGCTGGGCTGATCTGTAGGTCTGGGGCTATGATTTAACCAAGAAAGGGTCCTATCTGTCCTTGAATTTCAAAACTTTCTGGCATATTTATTCCTGTAACTGGTGCAGAATGCAAATCAGCTTGGAGCTGCGTACATAAATGTCCAGAGTTCAAGAAATAATGATCCGTTGGCCAGAAATCTCTGGCTATTTCAATTCAGATTCCCGTAAGGTTTGTAAAGGCAAGTTTAACTTTTTAATAAACTGCAGCCCTAGGCTTATACAGAAAAATCTTATTGGATCAGGATGCATGGAGAGATAATGGTAAACTTAATTTGGAAATAAAGTCATGATCAAGGAGAAATCTAGTCATTTGTCCTGTTTTACAAATGTTTCTATGCTCGCTGCCGCCTTCTTGGTAAATGTGAGCAGTGAATAGGATGTTTCTTTAATGGTTGATGATCTTCCTTCTGGTCCCTTTTCTGACTCTCTCTCATCAGTATGCAACAGTACATAGATATATAAGTACAAGATGATGCACACATTGGACATAAATTATACTGATTCCAGAGCATCCTCAGAAAAGGTTTTGAATAAAATTTCTGTTATTGACTTTCTTGAGATGGTGTCACTTTCATTAAATGATTGTTCAAAAAGAATAAATTAATTTGGGATCATGATTAGGTGATGGGGGAGATTTTAAGCTTGTTTAACAACCAGTTTGACAGGGATACTAACCAATAAGAATGGACACAGGCCATTAATGACTGGTCCTGTACCACTGCTGATGGCAGCTGGCACTCAGCCCTATTCAGATCACATTCTATTAATAAGTCACATGTGAGATAATGTGTATTTTTCTTTATAAGGTGCCTATTTGGTCTGAACTAGGTACAAATAATAAAATTTTTAAAGCTGAGTAATCCATAAGATACTATAGGGCAAGTCAGAATATTTTCTTGGTATTTTTTTGCTATACCAGCTAATAGTTTATGTTTTCTGAAACTATGAGATGATGTGTTTTGAACAGGAATAGTTTCTAATAGCATAATATTAATAACAAAATATCTTCAGGCTCTGTGAATGGTTTTTTGCCTGAATGAATTACTGATTATAAATATTTTTGCAAATAAAATATTTATAAATCATTATGGTTTAGGAATTTGGGAGCTTAGTTAATTTTTTGGTGGTAGGAAAGATCACTGAAATTATTTTTTTTTGATTGACAGGCAGGACTTTCTTTTATGCTTCCCTTTCTTCAACTTCTAATGTAGGGTTTACATATGGCTTATGTCTAGTAGACAGCTCAGATGAAATGTGCTAACAAATTTGGCACTCCTGGGCTAAGCACTGAGTGTGGGGAGGCCCTGGTACAAGACAAATAAGAAATAGGTTTCTTTTGCTGGCCTTTGGGGATGTTCTAATCCAGTATCTCTCAATCATGCATTATATACATACCACAGTTCATGGAATCTAAGATGATATCCTTTAAAAGATGCTTATATACTACTTGAAAATAAGAAAAATATTGCCACTTAGAGTTGTGAAGATGCCATTGGATGTGAGATTTATTCCTAATAGAAATGTTAAAATATGAAATCTGGTAAGTACTGGATTGTATGAGGTTGAAAACTGGTGAAAAAATAAAGACAGTGTATATGGTGGCTACTTTTTAAAGATGTTTGAAGGGTACACTAGATTTTTTTTTTATTTCGACATTTTATGGGGGTACAAATGTTTAGGTTGCGTATAATGCCTTTGCCCCGCCAGAGTCAGAGCTTCAAGCATGTCCATCCCCCAGATGGTGCGCACCGCATCCATTAGGTGTGAATATACCCATCCCCTCCTCGCCATTCCCACTAGCCTGACACCTGATGAATGTTATTACTATATGAGCATGTAAGTGTTGGTTAGTTAATATCAATTTGATGGTGAGTACATGTGGTGCTTATTTTTCCGTTCTTGTGAAACTTCACTTAGTAGAATGGGCTCCAGCTCTATCCAGGATAATACAAGAGGTGCTAGATCACCATTGTTTTTTGTGGCTGAGTAGAACTCCATGGTATACATATACCACCTTTTATTAATCCACTCATGTATTGATGAGCACTTGGGTTGTTTCCACATCTTTGCAATTGTGAATTGTGCTTCTTTAAACATTCTAGCGCAGATGTCTTTTTTATAGAATGTCTTTTTTTCCTTTGGGTAGATGCCCAGTAGTGGGATTGCTGGATCAAATGGTAGTTCTACTTTTAGCTCTTTGAGGTATCTCCATATTACTTTCCACAGAGGTTGTACTAGTTTGCAGTCCCACCAGCAGTGTATCAGTGTTCCTGTCTCTCCACATCCATGCCAACATTTATTGTTTTGGGACTTTTTGATAAAAGCCATTCTCACTGGACTAAGGTGATATCTCATTGTGGTTTTGATTTGCATTTCCCTGATGATTAGAGATGTTGAGCATTTTTTCATATGTTTGTTGGCCATTAGTCTATCTTCTTTTGAAAAGTTTCTGTTCATGTCCTTTGCCCACTTTTTAATGAGGTTGATTTTTTTCTTGCTGATTTTCCTGAGTTCTATATAGATTCTAGTTACCAGCCCTTTATCAGATGTGTAGCATGCAAATATTTGCTCATATTCAGTAGGTTGTCTGTTTGCTCTCATAATTGTTTCCTTGGCTGTGCAGAAGCTATTTAATTTGATCAGGTCCCATTTCTTCATTTTTGTTGTTTCTGTGATTGCCCTTGGGATCTTTTTCATAAATTCGTTCCCTAGGTCCATGTCTGTAAGAGTTTTTCCAACATTTTCTTCTAGAATTCTTATAGTTCCATGCCTTAGGTTTAAGTCCGTTATGCACTGTGAGTTGATTTTTGGGAGAGATGAGAGGTGCAGATCCTGTTTCAGTCTTCTACACGTGGCTGTCCAATTTTCCCAGCACCATTTATTGACTAAGGATTCTTTTCCCCAGTGTATGTTTTTGTCTGCTTTGTCAAACATTAGATGGCTATATGAGGATGGTTTCATATCTGGGTTCTCTGTTCTGATCCTTTGGTCTGTGTCTCTGTTGTTGTGCCAGTACGATGCTGTTTTAGTTTCAACAGTTATTAGGAGATAGGGAATATTTTTATTTTTTAGGAAAAAAATAAAGAAACACAATGATATTTTTTGCAGGCCAAGGGACAGCAGAGCCTAGAGAGGCATGAAAAGGGGTGTTCTCTCAGGGAATATTTCAGAGGACTTCTTCAGGCCAAGGACAGTGAGGCTGCTGCTACACTTATCCTGGGAAGATGTGATCTCCTGGAAGTCCACCAAGAGGATAAATAACAACCAGGACAGCTCCCAGGATCTCAAAGGGCTTGCCCAATGCTGAGAGAGCACCACTTCCTTCTTAGAACCAAGCCTATGGAGTCCCGGGGATTTAATTGGTATTATTCCAGCAAATTAGCTTGATTAGTTTTCATGTATCTTACTTTCTGTTGATATTTAAGCTGGAAATTAGATACATGTAAACTAATCCTCACAAAAAGAATGAGAAAGTTACCTACTGATGGATTCACTTATTAATTTTATATAGAGTAAGGCAGAGCGGTGTGGTGATTAAGAGTCTGGGCTCTGGGGGTTAGCCTGGGTTCGGTTCCACCCCCTCAGGACAAGTTCCTCAACCATCACTTCAAGTTTTACTTTTCTTACACATTGTGCTGGAATAGTAATTATCTTACCTACCAGGGATGGGTCCTGTGAGGATCACATGAGATAATGTTTGTTGCAAAACACTTGCCCTATTCCTGGCTCATAGGAAAAGCTAAATATATACAAGCTGTTGTTACTAAAGAGCAACCACAGGTTTATACCACAGAGGACTGCATTTCATTGTCTGGGAAGAGATTTAACAGGTCTTTGTTTTTAAGTGTTTGGCTCAAGGAGGCTAGATAGAGCTGGATTTTTGGAGATAAGGAGGACTCTGGGTGTTAAAGAGAAGGCCCAGTGACTGAATACTGGAAAGATCTGAATTTCTCAAACCTGAGGGATGAAGGGGTAGTGCATTCTGCTAAACAGTAGAGATCCTAATTCCACTCACCCCCATACAAGTACCCCTAGTGGCAGGACATCTGCATGCCTGGGGTGTGATCAGCAAGTGCCAAGGCCTTTAGAGCAATGGCCTTGTCCCCAGTAACTTGGTCTCTTGCCAGCAGAGAGCTGGGAGGCAGACTGGACCCTGATGTGGAAAGCCAAACATTGACAGTGGCAGCATGGGGGCCTGAAAATAACAACACCTATTAGGGACTAATAGGCCCTCCCCTGTTTCTTGAGACCAGATAAGACTTGAAATTCTTATAGGATCCAAGGGAATGAGGTGGAGAGACTAGAGGTTCACAGCCTGTCTGATATGGAAAGGTAAAAGAATGTGACACTTCTCATATCCCAGTTCTGTAGAGCAAACCCACACCCACTGAATAATTCTTTGACTTGAGATTTTGTATAATAGTCATGACGGTCAGCTCATTCTGAGTAGGAGTGCTATTGAGGTATGTGTGTCTGTCTAGTCCATGCTGCCTGTATATTAATGGCTTTTGTGCACTCTACCCTCCATCCCCCCACCTTCACCACCAATTCTTCCTCCCATTCCCCAACACCATGGTAGTGTTTCCTAATCCATCCGCCCACTAGACCGAAATCAAGGATAGCAGGTCTAAGCCCTCGAAGGCTGTTCTATCCTTGTTACTATCCCTTCTTTGAGTTAAATAACAGCTTTTACTGCATCCACTGCCTGTAGTCTTTAAATTAGTTGTAGTCTAGTTACTGTGAGCTGGAATAGACCATGACTTCAAAAATGTTTTGATCTTCCATGGGAACCTTGTCTAGATCTGGGAATGAGTGCCTTTGAGGTTTAAAACATATGGAAAAATAGAAACTGAGGAAAAAGTGGTGGCAAGAGAATAATTTCCAAAGAATGGCAAAGTGATGTCCAAATCGTCAAGGGAATTTCTCTACCACTGCTTAGTGTGGGATAGTCTTGAGTGTCCTTGGCATAAAAGAGTTAATGAACAAAAGCCAGCAACAAAACAAAAAATATTCCCATGGTAAAAGGAGGGACTTGAGGGTGATGAAGAATTATGAAAGGGGAATACTTAGGAGAAAGCAATGGGAAAGATTGAGTTGTAGGAAAAAAGTGAGAGCATATACAGTATGCATATTCTGGCCTCCTGTGTAAAGGAGCGAAAGTAGAAGGCAGGGGCATGGCTGTCACTTAGGAAGTCCTTTGTTTACCTGTGGGACTGTTTAGCAAAGACACCTTCTCTCAGCCCATTTCCCCACCTGGAAAATGGGGATCATCCGACATTCCTTGAAGGATTGTGAGGATTACTAAGCGCTGGGTGTTGTACTAAGCCTCACATGCATTGTCTCATTCAATCCTCGCAACAACCCAGTGAGGTAAGTGCCATTATTTCCCCCATTTGCAAGTGAGACAACCAAACCCCAGAGAGGATAAGTAACCTGCCCAGATACATATAATGGAGGAGCAAGGATTCAGCCCCTCCCCACCCCACCGAGTCTGGTTCTCTTGTGACTTGTGCTGTTAACCCAATGCCATCTCTCACAGACACTTAGGTCATGGACTCAGTCTGCACAGTTCCTGGAAGCTTAGTTTTTGGTCACAAATGGGTACACTTCCTATTAAGGCCTCCTTTTTATTTGATTCCCTGAGATAGCCAACATCCTTCAGTATTTCTTAGCTTTTTCTAAACTTCTGAGTCAGTATAAAGAAGAAAAGAGAAAGTTATTTTCTTTAAAAATTAACGTATCTGCTTTTGTTTCTTCAGTATAAAGTGAGTACCTGCCTTGAGCTAACAGTAGGCCAGTGTCCATTTTCCATGGAGCTCTGCTTTGAGCTGATTATATATTTACAGACACATATGTTGGGATCAATCACAGTAAATTCTACTAATTAGGTGGCTCTTCCCCCATATTACCTTGAAAATTATTCAGCATCCATACTATATTTTTATGTCCACTAAAGTATTCTTTAGCTGGGTCTGCCAGAAGGGGACCTAAAGAGTTGAAATACTTTGTCACTTCTGGTTGTTAGTTTCCAGTTTTGATGTAGATCACCAGCAGACAAACCTGCCAACTTAAATCTCTCTCAATATGCTAGATTTTTGTTTTAAATGTGACCATAGATGGTTTGAATGGATGCATAGTCTGCCAGAAAGTTGATTTGGTCTTGAAGATCCTTTTATCATACGGAGAATCACCCAGAACAATACCCTTATGCTATACCAAGAAATTAGTCTCACTAACCTGGATATTACAAAATATTTGCTACAGCGTTTGTTCACGTTCCTCTATCCTATTCCTCTGGCCACCGCTTTTTGAGTTGGCACTGATGTTTTTTGCCTGCTTTATTTCTCCACACAATCAAATCAGAAGTGTGGCGATGTTTAGCAAGTCATAAAAGTAAGTTCTTTATTCTATGACTCCCCCAGGTCCACTTGATTAAGGATGGCCCCCTCTCAACCCACAACCTATGTGTCCTTGTAAGTGGATGTGTGTGGATTAGAAGTTAAGATATATCCACTAATCTCCGTGAAATGCTTCTACAACTCCTTATACATTCCTCTGTAATCACACTTATTATATACGTGCTAATTATATATTTACAAGCTGGCCTGCCCCTCCAGAGAGAGAAGTCCTATAAGAAAGGGGGGCCATGTCTTATGTGTCTTTGAATTTCCAGCATATTGCACAGTTCCTGGCAGATAATTTATTGTTACAATATTTGTTAAATGAATGAATGGTCATGATTCAGACTTGTTGAAATAAAAGTTCAGTTCTGTACAAAACATTGACGTGGTATTTTTGGCAACATTAGACCTGAAAAACAAATCTTCTATTTAACCAAGGAGGCATGAATATTGTGTGCTGACCACATCCTGGGGATAAATTCTATAGTTTCATTGCTTTAACTATTCTTCTGGTCAATATCTGGCATGGAATAAAACCCCACGGGAGTTACTGAGCCCTTAAAAATAGCTCATGGACTGACTTATGCATGGAAAATATATTTTAAATGCACTGAAGTCTTTTGGGCTTCAGAAAGTGTTTCCTCTCCGAGTAATAAAGCATTTTTCCTTGGACCTTACTTTTTATTATTATTATTATTTTTTATTTCAGCATATTACTGGGGAACAAATGTTCAGGTTACATATATTGTCTTTGCCCCACCCGAGTCAGAGCTTCAAGCGTGATAGACTTGACTTTTTATATTTACATTTTTCCAGCCTTGGTCTTCTTATCTTGTTTGTATTTTGTCATTGCTTATTCTATCTGTGCATGTTGCAAGCTGCTTTGACTCCTTTGGGAAATGAGGTGAGATACGACTAAGTTTAAAAAAAAAACACTGCTACGACATAAGCAGATAATTGAGATTCGAACTGGAGACTTGGGGAAGATGGATGGAAGTTGTCTTTCTCTTTTCCACTGGTCCACTCTGTGATCATGGGTGGGTCACTTAACTCATTTTTGTTTCTGTTAGTTGATGTAGATAGTTGGGAATCATTCCTTCAAAAATGGTGATTGGAAAGTTGTTTTTGTTTGTTTGTTCATTGCTTTTTCCAGAATATAACTGAGTCATGGTACTAAAAAGAACTCGCAGTCGTGTATCCTCAGTAGCTCTTTCCAGCCCCTAAAGAATTGCTAGGGTTTTATTCTGCAAGTTCTTAGGGCCTGGCTGCTCATGAAGACATTCTTGCTACTTCTTGGAAAATCAATTAATGAAGCAATAGGCTGCATCTCTGGTATTAGTAGGAAATACAGGAGCAGCATCAAACACAGTCTAGACCCCCAAGGGATTCTGGGTCATCAAGGAACAGAGCCTGGCATATGGCATACGTGAGCAGTGAAATGGCCCTGTACTTGGAACATCTGGGTTCACGGCCAGGTCATGGGATCGTGAGCATTTTACCTAATTTTTCCAGACTGCACTTTGTTACTTGTCAAATAGTGCTGCTGGGGGTAGGAGGCTGTAGTAAGAATTAAACAGGAGAATGAACATCAAAGAAGCTTATAGTTTGCAAAAAAATTTATCAGAGTACATGTTATAATAAATAAATATTGTTTATATTTGATACAAAATGATACATTGGAAAGGACTTTGGAGGCATACAGACATGAATTCATATGTCTTTACTAGCTGTCTGGTTTGGGGCAAGGTACTTGACATTTATGAGTTTCAGTTTTCTAAGCTGTATAATGGGCCTATTAATACTAACATCACAGAGCTCCTGAGACTATTGGTGGCAATGTATGGAAAACATAAAGCAAAGTGGTTGGCAGGTAGTATGCAATGAACAAGTAGAAACGTTCATTTCACTATTACTATAGCATAGCAATAGAAATATTATAGTATATAATTTGGCATTAGATTGTTTTCCTACAGCCTGTGGGTAGTGTTGGAGTTCAGAGAAGAGGTATGCCAGCTGTATTTGAAGTCTTCTTAAAAAGGCCTTGTGGAAGAGGGTGATTTAAGACAGGCCTGAAAAGGTAAGCTTTGCTTAGGTGGAATGAACAGTCGAGTTTAACCAAATTAGTCCTCTGGCCCTAGACAGTATAACTCAGTCACGATCACACTTACAGTCTTCTTGGACGTTCTATAACACCTAGCTGGGGAGTTATTCACATATTTATCTGCCTTCCTGTGAGCCCTTGGAGGGGAGGGAACACACCATTTTCATCTTTATATTCCTTAATAGTAGTAGCCTTTCCATTCCATGAATATAAAGTGGAGAGCTTTTAAGAATATCCACACTGGGGCCTCGCATCAGACCTATGAAATTGAAATCTCAGGCCTGGATATTGGTAATTTTTCAAACACTATAGATGTTCATAACATGAATCTAGGTTGAGAACCGTTGCCTGAAAATCCCAACCACACATGAATAGATGTGTATTCAATTGTTGAGATGGTTGTGTGGAATGAAATATTTCAGAGAACGCAATAGACTAGGGTTAGGAGTTGCAAATTCTAGCTCTAGCTCTCCCCCAACTTCTGTGTGAGATGGTCAAGTTCTTCAGCCTTCCTGGGTTTGGCATCCTTATCAGCAATATAGGGGGGTTGCGTTCTATGTCTCTTCAAGCCCTGGTGGTCTGTGATGTCACCAAGAAGATGTTTTCCCACCGTCTCTAGTTTGGGAAGCCAGGCCTAGTGATGGAACAGTGTGGGTGCTTTCCCTGGTTTCCTCATAAACACTTCTCTCCTCCCCATGCCAACCCCACCTAGACAAGCATCAGAGGAGCTCTTTAAAAACACTTGAAGAACTGTTTTACTCTTTTCCTGAGAAATACTATGACATTGTCAATCTGTGTTTATTTTATTTCTAATGAAGGAAGTGTGCCCTTTTTATTGGAAACACCTGTGGAAGGAAGCAAAGGCCACTCCCAGCAGTCTGGCAGCTGAGAGCAGAGCAGCTGGCTGCACCTGACCTGTGCCCACAACCTAGACAGACACGGCCCTAAATGCTTTCTATATGTAAACCTGTAAGTGTCCTGGGGACACAGCGCAGATTGGGCCCCAGTTGCTGTTTCTGGCCAAGGTAACTCAAACCACATACTTAGAGAGGGATCAAGGTGAATGTGGTTCCACTAGAAGCAAAAAGTAAGCAAGTGGCACCCTCTCATCTTAGTCATAAACCCTTTCTCATGGATCAATCCTTGGCCAAACCTATAAAATAACGACAAAGGCCAATCCTGAAAATCACTATGAACATGAACTAGGCTAACTCATGCTCCTTAAAAACCAGCCATCCTTTTTCACTCAATAAACAATGGAGGGGACCGGAAATTAGAAGTAAAGTAGTATACAGGTGAGGAATTTCATTTGGCACCCCAGCTTCTCTGTCTTGGAGCTTACGGCCAGGAGGTGGAGCATGGACACCTACTGCTTCTGGTCTTCAAGCTCTTTCCTGGACTTTTAAGTGAGCTTCAAAGAGCTGCATTAAGTGTAGCTGGGACTCAGGCTGGCTGGCCCTTTGTTTGTGAGAGTCTTGAGGAGGGGCCCTTGGCCTGTGGGTAGGTGGTGGCAGCAGTTATGCTGAGAAAAAGACATCCTGCAAGAACAAAATCAGCATCCCTAGAATCCTCTAGGATTCCCCTACAATGCTGCCCTTTTGGTGAGTTGGTAAATAGTAGATCCTGTAATGGACCTCAGCTGAGCTTCAATTCAATCTGATGCTGTGGAAGGAGCTCGGGACCTAAAACCAGGTTGGAGTCACATTCTTCCTACTCCAATTAACTGCTTCATTTAACATTCTCAGAACCTCAGCTTCCTCATCTGCAAAATAGAAGGAATGGTAACCATACGGAGGGCTTTTTGCAAGGATTAACTTATATATTTTAATAGTTAAATGAGTAGGCTCTGAAGCCAGGCTGTGTTTGAACGTCACTCTATCACATTCCAACACTGTGGCCTTGGGCAAATTAATTCTTCTCTCCCTACTACAGTTTCCTTGTCTTTAAAATGGTGATAATAATAGGACTAACTTCATGAGGCTATTGTGAGGATTCAATGAGTTAATACTTGTAAAAGCTCCTGGAATAGTAGCTGGTACAGAGTAAGCACTCAATAAAAGGAAGAGTTAACATTTATTGCGCGTTACATCCCTTAGCACAGTGGCATGTGCTACCAAGCACGCCACACATGTTCAATGACTACTAGTTATTATGACTACTAGGACTTCCACTCAGCCGAGAAAAGAAATGTCCTCACCTTTCATTTCCTCCCTTTAGACCTCCTGGTATGAATCAGATGTGAGTAGTCCCCTGAGGCATCATCCTAGCCCTGAGGGAGGAGGAGGAGGGGCTGTGAAGCCAAGAGAATGTCAGGCTAACAGCCCAGGCCCCATGGGAGAGCCCAGGCCTAGGATCAACTGACCTTGCCACAGGAAGAGGAGAAACCACAGCAGCCCTCACTTTCCCTGGGCTCTCCCTGAGTCATGGTAAGTCATGTCCTTGGGTACCACCCCATGGAGAAAGATGTTCCTGCAGAAGCCAGGAGTGTGCGGCTAGGATCCCAGCCTCTGTGCCCGGACCAGATGCTTTGATGGGGTTGCCTAGACCAAGTCGGGGGGAGTAGGGCATTTTGACTTCTAAGGAGGCCTGCAAGTTCCTCTGGTAATCACTGAAGAGGCTGGGTAACTACCTCGAAGACTAATGTCCTCTTCTGATGTCAGAGGGTAAGCTGCTAAGCAGTCTCTGATTCTTTATCATAATTGTTCTTTAGCATAATTACTATTCTTTTCTCTTAAATT
The DNA here is from genome assembly GCA_004363605.1 of Indri indri. NCBI lineage: Eukaryota > Metazoa > Chordata > Mammalia > Primates > Indriidae > Indri > Indri indri. The sequence goes on from RJWJ010000095.1 coordinate 78,984, forward strand.
AGTCTATGCCATATTCCTACAGAGAAATTACTTTGATGCACATTCATTTATTCTATAAATATCAAAGGTCCCACAATATGCCAGGCACAGTGGTAGGGAATACTCTCAAAGAGGATTTCATGAAATCCTAGCTAATTATTATGTAATATTTTAAGTGTGTAATAAAAGTGAGTTCAAAGTATGATGGGGGCATAGTGGATGGGGAGCTCATACAAGGCTTCAGGAAATTATATTGAGGTTGAGCTGTTGGTTTCCAGAAACAGACCCACCTGAGTTAAAATTACATTTCTAGCACTTTGTATCTTGGAGAAGGTTTCTTAACCTTTCTGAGCCTTGGTTTCTCTACCTGCAAAAATGAGGATAATGGCACCTTCTTTAAGGGTTCTGTGTGTGGAATGAGTGAGATAATACATACGGATTGGTGTTCCAGGAATATAATTATCAAATAGTGGCCATTTTTATTAGTGACAATCTGTATATGCCTAAAAATTCCATGTGGACATTTTTCCAAGATGATGGCATATTTGGAATTTACTACTGAAGTTTTTGTTGCATGGATGGTTGCATTTGAGCCTAAAATCCTGCCGTCAGGGTCACCGAAGACTGTCAGGGTTGCCTGATTTACATTAAAATTCTGACTATTCAGGGGTGAGTTCAAGAAGTGGACCGCTGCACACATCTGGTCAAATAGAGTCAATGAGTGCAGCTTTCACTGGGGGGCTCACACATTGCCTCTTCCGCCCATGCCTCTTCCCCTTACAGATAGTCTTATGGGGCCATCTGCATTGGTTAGCTGCATCCCAAAGTTAGGGGAAGAGGAGAGAGGGACAGAGCTCCAAGTCACCTTGAGTTCACAAACTATGTGATCCCTTCTGTGAAAGCCTCTACACCCTCTGTGGATGAAGATATCCTTTGTCTTCCCCTGACCCTTCCCCAAATTGTTCAACAAGTGTCTATTGAGCACCAACCTGTGCTGGGCACATGAATCACATGTGCTTGCCATCCTCTACCATTTCCATGAAAAATGAGCAAGATGGCTGCAGCACCCCAAAGAGAACAGTAACTTTGAGCCATTCAGTAAAGAGTTCCATAAAGTATCCATGGTTCCTTCCACTCTTGCCGTCTTCCGTCAGTTTCATGGGGCTTTGTTTCCACTTCCATTCTTTGAGGTCTTTTCCTTCCCTCTCATGATCCAGGCTATGCCACAGGACATCTTTGAGAGGCCTAATACTGGCTAGCCAAGGAGAGGCTTGAAAGTGACTTGGCTGGAGCCAAGACCAAGTGGGATTTACCCATCACTCATCTTCCCTTTTTCCCCTGGGGTTATTTAATTTCGAATTCTCTTATGACTCTTAGTTTATTATTTTATGTTCACTGTATTGTTGTGATTCAGAGACTGTTGTCAAGTTTTTTCCATGATGAGTCCTCAGCTAGAACACGCACTCTTTGTGGTCTGGGGCTCTGTCTTTTCATTCTTTCACGGTCCTGATTCCTTTTAAGGGTGTCATCAAAAGAAGTTCCAAATAACAACTCCCTAAAATAGAGCCAAAGAATGTTTGAGACCTGCTTGGCTGGAGTGCTACCAAGAGAATGTAGTTGGAGCACAGAAACTTTATGAATAGTCCTGAAATTGCCACTATTCAAAGTTGGCCTAGAATAAGATAGGCTTAGGTCAGGCCTTCTCCTACCTCTCCGCTTATCTCACCTCACATTCCCTTAGCTCTTTATTGCAAGACTCACTGGCTCTCTCCGAGTACTTCAAAGATTCAACTTTGCACATACTGTTCCCTCTGTCTGGAGTGTTCTCTCCTCACCGACTTCCCAACTCACTTTTGCCAAGTTAACTCCCACTCATCTTTGAGAGCTTACTTCAGTTACTACTTTCTCAGGGAGTTTTCCCTGAGCTCCCTAACTAGATAAAATTATTCTATTTCTAATATTCTTATAGCTCCTTTACCTCCCCTTCAGGAAACTTAATATTTAACACATTTAATTGTGTGATTGACCTGTGTTAATATCCCTCTCTGGATGATAAGTTCCATGAAGGCAGAGCTTGTGTCTATTTTTATCCATCACTGCATCCTTACTGCCTAGCATATAATAGGTACTCAATAAATCTTTTAAATGAAGGATTTGAAATGAATATTGACATTTCGATCAATTCATAATAATTTACTGAATATCTGCTATGGGGGAATGTGCTGAAGCTTACTGCGGATAAGGAGAAAGGAACAATGTTATGAGTTATAAAGGTGCTGACAGCAGAAATGATGTTGAGGAGTGGGGATTGCAGAGTAGACTAAGGAGCAGGCCAAGAAAATATGGAAACCAAATGATGTTATAAAGCAAGGCATACAGAATAGAAGGGGCTTCACTAACTAGGATGAGGGAATGCAGGTGGGGCTGGTAAGAAGAACCAATGTGTTGCAATGTCAACTTTGTGGCCCAGTTTAGTAAGAGTCTCTCAGTTATCTCTTGCCATGTAACAAATTACCCCAAGATTTAGTGCTTTAAGACAGTTATTAGCTCATAGTTTCTGTGGGCATGGCTCAGTTGTGTCCTCTGCTCTGGGTCTCTCACAAGGCTGGGTGTAATGGTGTAAAAGCCTTTGTTCCCCCAAAATTCATTTATTTTATTTTATTTATATCAGAATATTATGGAGGTACAAATGTTTTGGTTACATGGATTGCTTTTGTACTGCTTGAGTCAAAGTTGTAAGTGTGCCCATCACCCATATAGTGTACCTTGTACCCCGTTAGATATGATTTCACCCATCCCCTCCTTCCCCATCCCACCTACATGATTTCTGTTGAGTTTTACTTCCATCTGTGCACATGAGTGCTGATTGGTTAGTTCCAATTTAACAGTGAGTACATATGGTGTTTCTTTTTCCATTCTTGTGATACTTCATTTAGAAGGATTATCTCCAGCTCCATCCAGATTGTTGCAAAATGTATTAGTTCATTTTTTATGGCTGAGTAGTACTCCATGGTGTACATATACAACACTTAATTAATCTACTCATGAATTGATGGGCACTTCGGTTGATTCCACATCTTTGCAATTGTAAATTGTGCTGTAATAAACATTCTAGTGCAAGTGTTTTCTTAGTAAAATGACTTTTTTCCTTTGGGTAAATACCCGGTAGTGGGTTGCTGGAGCAAATGATGGATCTAATTTTAGTTCTTTGAGGAATCTCCGTACTATTTTCCATAGAAGTTGCACCAGTTTGAAGTCCCACCAACAGTGCGTAAGTGTTCCTTCTCTCTGCATCCATGCCAGCATCTATTGTTTTGGGACATTTTGACAAAAGCCATTCTCACTGGGGTTAGGTGATATCTCATTGTGGTTTTGATTTACATTTCTCTGATGATTAATGACATTGAGCATTTTTTCATATGCTTATTGGCTATTAGTCTATCTTCTTTTGAAAAGCTTCTGTTCATGTCTTTTGCCCACTTTTTAGTGGGGTTCTTTGATTTTTTTTTTCTTGCTGATTTGCTTGAGTTCTTTTCAGATTCTTGTTATTAGCCCTTTATCTTATGCATAGCATGTGAATATTTTCTCCCATTCTGTTAGTTGTCTATGTGCTCTGTTGATTGTTTCCTTGGCTATGCAGAAGCTTTTTAATTTAATCAAGTCCCATTTATTTATTTTTGTTGTTTCTGTGATTGCCCTTGGGGTATCCTTCATAAATTGTTTGCTTAAGCAGATACCTAGAAGAGTTTTTCCAACATTTTCTTCTAGAATTCTTATGGTTTCATATCCTAGATTTAAGTCTGCTATCCACCCTGAATTAATTTTTGTGAGCGGTGAGAGATATGGATCCTTTTTCAATCTTCTACATGTAGCTATCCAATTTTCCCAGCACTATTTATTGAATAGGGATTCTTTTCCCCAGTGTATATTGCTGTCTACTTTGTCAAAGATCAGATGGCAATACATGGATGGTTTTATATCTGGGTTCTCTATTCTATTCCATTGTTCTATGTCTGTATTTTTGTTCCACTATATGCTGTTTTGGTTACTATAGCCTTGTAGTATAGCTTGAAGTCTGGTAAAGTGATGCCTCCAGATTTGTTCCTTCTGCTTAAGGGTGCTTTGGCTATTCAGGCTCTTTTTTGGTTCCAAATGAAGAGTAGAGTTATTTTTTCTAGATCTGTGAAAAATAACATTGGTATTTTATTTCAAGTAGTATTATTTATAATTGCAAAGTATAGGGAGCCACATAAATATCTAAGCATAGAATTTTCATTGAAAAGTCCATAAAACTCAACAGTGGAGTTATATACATCTATAAAAAAGAATGAAGAGATATTTGTGAACTGATATGGAGTAATTTCCAGGAGACAACATTAAGTAAAAACAGCAAAGAGCTTATACTGTGTTACTTTTTGTGTGATAAAGAAGAAAAAATAGTTTTTATTTTGGAAAATATATGAATGTTCTATATATTCAAAAATTAAAATTAAGTCATTAAGAAATGGGAGGAAAGAAAAACCTAAACATAAAAGCAGAAAAGAAAAAAATAAACTTAATTATATTTCAATGAATACAGTAATCACACTGAAAGGAAAAGAAAGGAAGAAAGGAAGGAAGGAAGGAAAGGAGGGAAGGAATGAGTAAGGAAATGAAGGAAGGAAAGAAGGAAGGAAGAAAGAAAGGAGTAAATAAATATAAGTAACTTATGAATACAATTTTTGACCATATACCCTGTGTGGCCAAGGTTGGTCATGAGTGGTAAGGGGAGAAGAATTACAAACAAATCCTGAGCTCTTTTTAGTACTTTTTTCCAATTATAGAAATATGGGCAAAGCAATTCTGAAACTATTTTAGATGTATTATAGGATTGAGCAAATGAGCAAATGGGTTGATGTTGAAGGGAGTCAGGGTTCTCACTATGGAAGAAGGGACATACAAATATAGTATGAGAGAAGACAAGAAAGAACCCCATGGACACGGATTGGGATTGGAGGTATCAGTGTGAACTGGTGCTTTCTAAATTATGTATAAGCATGTGATGCACACATGTAAGCATACAGGTGTATGTATGTTTGTGTTTGTATGTATGTTAAATGTATGCATGTGTGTGTGTGTGTGTGTGTGTAAATATATACCGGTATACGTATACCTATTTCCTAGGTCTGTCTGTTGAAAGGCCCAAGAATCGAAGACACCCCAGTAGAAACGATCATACCTAAAACCCAAATCTTGGTCTCTAATACCATTCTCCACTAAAATGAATCAAGGGTCTTGGGAGAAATGGCTGATTCCAGGGATGAGGTAGGCTAGGTAAAAGATGGGCCTGGAATACCTTGTTATTCAGGAAAGTAAGAAAGCATTTGAAAAAAAAATAATGGGGTCATGTCACAAGTACCAAGGTGTTAGCTGAAAAGTGTTCCCATTGGCCAAATCTGGGATAATTTGAGCACCAATATATTTATTTATTTGTTTTTGATTTTTTTATGGGGGTACAAACATTTAGGTTACATATATTGCCTTTGCACCACCCAAGTCAGAGCTACAAGCGCGCTCATCCCCCAGACAGTGTGCACAGAACCTGTTAGGTGTGAAAATACTGATCCCCTCCTCCCCCTCCCACCTACCCAACACCCGATGAATGTTACTTCCATATGTGCATATAACATATAAGTGTTGATCAATTAGTGTCAATTAGATGGTGAGTATATGTGGTGCTTGTTTGTCCATTCTTGTGATACTTCGCTTAGGAGAATGGGCTCCAGCTCCATCCAGGAAAATATAACAGATGTTACTTCACCATTGTTTGTTTTGGCTGAGTAGTACTCCATGGTATACATATACCACATTTTATTAACCCACTTATGTATTGATGGGAATTTGAGTTGTTTCCACATCTTTGCAATTGTGAATTATGCTGCTATAAACTTTCGAGCGCAGATGTCTTTATTATAGAATGTCTTTTTTTCCTTTGGGTAGATGTCCAGTAGTGGGATTGCTGGATCAAATGGTAGTTCTTTGGGGTATTTTCAAATTACTTTCCATAGAGGTTGTACTAGTTTGCAGTCCCACCAGCAGTGTATGAGTGTTACTGTGAGCACCAATATATTTAAGTACAGTGATGAACTATAAATAATTGAAAAAATAAAAATTCATGAGTCCATACTGATAATAAATAGATGAGTGAGGAGGAGGAGCCAAGATGGCGGACGAGAAAAGACACCAGTCAGAATGTTTCTGCAAAAAAGACGAATTTTAGAAGAAAGAGAAAAAAATAAGCTAGCAGAGAAACATAGATCGGGTGAGGGTCAGAAGGAAGGGTGCCTGAAACTACAGGAGACTCCATGGGAAGACGTTGTGGAGGAGAACTGGAAGGAGAAAGGTCCCGAGAGTCTTGGAGACCAGCAACAAAGGTAGGTGGAGTGGTTAACTTCCCCCTCCCTTGCATCTCGGACTGCTGGTGGGCTCCTGAGCGGTTGGAGAGACCTGCTGACACCAGCCCAGAGACGGCTGCTGCCAGTGAGCAGTGGCCTCTTGTGGACTCAGTCCCGGGCTCCCAGCTCCCTCGGGGCACCTCCCCGGGTGCAGACCCGAGCCTATTGGCAGACGCCATAGTGCTCCATTCTCTCCTTTCCCCTCCCTACCCGTGGGTGCCCAGAGAGACAATTTAGCCATCACGCGGAGGCATCTAAGGAACAGGACCTTTCCTTTGGGGCCCTACAGCAGACTGAGGGGTACTCAGACTGTGAGTTCCCTACCCACCAGCCCTCCCAGGTGCTACTTGCCTGGGGACTCCAGGAGAGTGGGGCAAATCCCGAGGTGGAGTGAAATTGATCCAGCTTGGGCACCCTGTAGGTGATTCAAGACCAGCACCCCTCCCCCTGGCAGGGTCCGGGATTGATCTCCAGGGTCCAGGGGACAGGCCTGCAGACCAGACCCCATACACCCAGGTCAGGATCGCACTGCCCCGGGGCACAGAAGGGAGGTCTGTGAAAGAGCCCACTGAGGAGTGTGTGCCTTCAGGGGCAGATCAGCGTGCCGGAGCATCAACCCTCCTCCCAAAAGAGGGCTGTGCACCCAGCTCAGGCTATGATCCGGGTAGGGAACCTCCCAGCCCACGTCACAGCCAGGGGAGATCCATCGGCCTGAGGTCCCGCTTGCTGGCAGAGGCCTGGGAAAGGACACGGAGGGGGGAGATTGGAGAGGAGAGAGACCTGCTCCAGAGTGCGGGTCTTAGACAGCCCCACCCCCCAAGCCCAGACTTTCAGCTGAGTGGAGCCATTTCAGCCCCTCCCAGCATCTTTGCACAGAAACAAAGAGCAGACCTTTGACGCCTGATAACAGCAGCTGTGGAGCCTGAGGGCAGGTTTACCCAACCCAGCCCCACCCAGACTCACTCCCCTCACTGAGGTGGAGAATAGGGACACACCTGGAAATCCCAGGGCCCCACCCACCACCCGAGGCACAAGAGGCCCTCTGTAGAGGAACAAGAGCTAGCTACAGGACCCAAAAACAGCACTGCAGCTCGCTCCTCCTGGCAAGTGCCACCTACTGATAGGGAGGTCATCCTGCACACCCTTTTACTGCATCTACTGATTCATCATAAAGGGTGTGGTCGAATCTCAACCACAAACACCAAATACTGGCTCAGAGACTAAACAGGGCATGTCATTACCCAAACGAAAATCTAAAGGCAAGAAGGAACAACTGATCCAGATGGGAAGGAACCAGCGAAAGAACTCTGGAAGTATGAAGACTCAAACGGAAAGCACACCCCCAAGGAGGAACAACAGCTCCCCAGCAATGGACATTAACCAAACTCAGAACATTAAAATGGCAGAAGAATTTCAAATATGGGTTGTAAGAAAACTGAATGATATGCAAGAAAAAATGGATAACCAACACAAAGAAACCACAAAAAAAAAAAAAATCCAGGACTTGGAAGAAAAATTCACTAAAGAAATTGAAATATTAAAGAAAAATCAAACCGATCTCATGGAAATGAAGGACTTATTCAGGGAACTACATAACACAATGGAAAGCCTCAAGAACAGGGTAGATCAAACAGAAGAAAGAATCTCAGAGATGGAAGACAACTCCTTCCAATTAAATAAGTCAGTCACAGAGATCGAGCAGAAAATTAAGAGAAAAGAAATAAGCCTACAAGAAATGTGGGATTATGTGAAAAAACTGAACCTGAGGGTGATAGGGGTTCTGGAAGGTGAAGAAGAAAACGCTCAAGGGCTGGATAAGCTATTTGAAGAATTAATAGAGGAGAATTTCCCAGGCCTTGCTAAAAATCTGGATATACAGGTACAAGAAGTTCAATGGACCCCAGGGAGATTCAATGCAAATAGGAAGACACCACGTCATGCAGTCATCAGATTGACCAAAATAGCCACTAAAGAGGCCCTTCTATGAACCATAAGGCAAAAGAAACAAGTAACATACAAAGGAAAGCCCATCAGAATAACTCCAGATTTCTCAACTGAAACCCTACAAGCAAGAAGAGACTGGGGCCCCATTCTCACTCTTCTGAAACAGAATAATGCCCAGCCTAGAATCTTGTACCCTGATAAACTAAGTTTCATATATGAAGGAGAAATAAAGACATTCTCAGATAAGCAAAGACTGAGGGAATTCACCAAGACAAGACCAGCTCTCCAAGAAGTACTTAAAACAGAATTACACAAGGATCAGCACAATAAACACTCTCGAATGTGAAACCACTCAAAAGTTAAAGATCAAAGGCTAGATTCCACAATGGCTCAAGAGAGAAAGCAAAGCAACAAAATGCAACCCAACAGAATGAACAGTAATCCACCCCACTTATTGGTTCTCTCAATAGATGTGCATGGTTTGAACTCCCCTCTCAAGAGACACAAGCTGGCCGAATGGATAAAAAAAAAAAACAAGCGAAGCATCTGCTGTCTCCAGGAAACACATCTAACCTGCAAGGATGCATTTAGACTCAAAGTAAAGGGGTGGAAATCAATATTTTAAGCAAATGGAAGCTAAAAGAAGGCTGGTGTGGCAGTTTTGATCTCAGACAACTTGATTTTTAAATCAACAAAAGTAATGAAAGACGAAGGGGGTCACTATATAATGGTGAAGGGTACAGTTCAACAAGAAGACATAACAATTCTAAATATGTATGCACCCAACTTAGGTGCACCCAGATTCATAAAGCAAATTCTACTTGATCTAAACAAATTGATAGATAGCAACACCATAATAGTCGGAGACTTCAACACCCCACTGACAGCACAGGACAGATCCTCCAAACAGAAAATTAACAAAGAAATAATAACAAAGAAAAAATTAAACAGAACTCTAGGACAAATGGGCTTGATTGACATTTATGGGACATTCTACCCAAAAACCACTGAATACACATTCTTCCCATCAGATCGTGGGACATTCTCTAAGACTGACCATATTCTAGGACACAAAGCATGTCTCAAAAAGTTTAAAAAAATAGAAATCATACCATGCATCTTCTCAGATCACAGTGGGATAAAAACAGAAATCAACCCCAACAGAAACTCTCATCTCTACACAAAGTCATGGAAATTAAACAGCTTTCTGCTGAATGATTCCTTCATAAATGAGGAAGTAAAGATGGAAATCAGAAGATTCTTTGAACAAAGGTGACACAAGTTATCTAAATCTGTGGGACACAGCCAAAGCAGTCCTGAGAGGAAAGTTTATTTCCATAAATGCCTATATCCAAGGGTAAAAAAGATCACAAATAGACAACCTAATGAATCGACTCAAAGACCTGGAAAAAGAAGAATAGACCAACCCCAAACCCAGCAGAAGAAGGGAAATTAATAAGACCAAATCAGAACAAAATGAAATTGACAACAGGGAAACTATACGGAAGATTAATAAAACAAAAAGTTGGTTCTTTGAAAAAAAAAACAAAATTGACACACCTTTGGCTAAATTAATGAAAAACAGAAAAGAAAAATCCCTAACAATCTCCATCAGGAACAAAAAAGAAGAAGTTACAACTGATGCCATGGAGATTCAAGATATAATTTATGAATATTACAAAAACCTTTATGCACACAAACTGGAAAATGTGGAGGAAATGGACAAAATTTTAGAAACACACAGCCTCCCTAGGCTCAACCAGGAAGAAATAGAATTCCTGAACAGACCAATATCAAGGACTGAAATTGAAACAGCAATAAAAAACATTCCAAAAAAGAAAAGTCCTGGACCAGATGATTTCACACCTGAATATTACCACACATACAAAGAAGAACTGGTGCCTATCCTGCAGAAATTATTCCACAGCATCGAGAAGGATGGATTCCTCCCCAACACATTTTATGAAGCCAACATAACCCTGATACCAAAACCAGGAAAGGATGCAACAAAAAAGGAAAACTAGAGACCAATATCCCTTATGAATATAGATGCAAAAATTCTCAAAAAAAATTCTAGCTAACCGAATCCAGGTGCTTATTAAGAAAATAATCCATCGTGACCAAGTGGGCTTCATCCCAGAGATGCAGGGATGGTTCAACATACACAAATCTATAAACATAATTCACCACATAAACAGAAGCAAAAACAAAAACCATATGATTCTCTCAATAGACACAGAAAAAGCATTTGACAAAATTCAACACTCTTTTATGATAAGAACGCTTAACAAAATAGGCATAGATGGGGCTTACCTAAAAATGATACAAGCCATTTATGACAAACCCACAGCCAACATCATACTGAATGGGGAAAAATTGAAAGCATTCCCACTTAGAACTGGAATCGGAAAAGGTTGCCCACTATCTCCACTTCTATTCAACATAGTGCTGGAAGTCCTGGCCACAGCAATCAGGCAAGAGAGCAGAATTAAAGGCATATGAATGGGAACAGAAGAGATCAAACTCTCACTATTTGCTGATGATATGATATTATATCTAGAAAACCCCAAAGATTCAACCAAGAGGCTACTGGAACTGATAAATGAATTCAGTAAAGTTTCAGGATACAAAATCAATACACACAAATCAGAGGCTTTCATATATGCCAACAACAGTCATACTGAGAACCTAATCAAAGACTCAATTCCCTTCACAATATCAACAAAGAAAATCAAGTATCTAGGAATATATTTAACTAAGGAGGTAAAAGACCTCTACAGGGAGAACTATGAAACATTGAGGAAGGAAATAGCAGAGGACGTAAACAGGTGGAAAACCATACCATGCTCGTGGGTCAGCAGAATCAACATCGTTAAGATGTCTATACTACCCAAAGTGATCTACAGATTCAATGCAATCCGTATTAAAATACCAACATCATTCTTCACAGATGTAGAAAAATTAATTCTATGCTTTGTATGGAACCAGAGAAGTTCCTGCATAGCAAAAACAATTCTAGGCAATAAAAACAAAAAGGGAGGTATCAACTTACCAGACTTCAAACTTTATTATAAGGCTGTAGTAAACAAAACAGTTTGGCACTGGCACAAAAATAGAGCCATTGACCAGTGGAACAGAACTGAGAACCCAGATATAAAACCATCCTCATATAGCCACCTAATCTTTGACAAAGCAGACAAAAACATACACTGGGGAAAAGAATCCTTATCCAATAAATGGTTCTGGGAAAACTGGACAGCCACATGTAGAAGAATGAACCAGGATCCACACCTTTCACCTCTCACAAAAATCAACTCACACTGGGTAACAGATTTAAACCTAAGGAGTGAAACTATTAGAATTCTAGAGGAAGATGTTGGAAATACTCTTCTAGACATTGGCCTAGGCAAAGAATTTATGAAGAAGACCCCAAAGGCAATCACAGCAACAACCAAAATAAATAAATGGGACTTGATCAAACTAAAAAGCTTCTGCACAGCCAAAGAAACTGTCACAAGAGCAAACAGACAACCTACAGAATGGGAGAAAATTTTTGCATGCTACAAATCCGATAAAAGGCTGATAACCAGAATCTACTTAGAACTCAGGAAAATCAACGAGAAAAAATCAAACTACCCAATCAAAAAGTGGGCAAAGGACATGAACAGAAACTTTTCAAAAGAAGACAGAATAATGGCTCAAAAACATATGAAAAAATGCTCAACATCTCTAATCATCAGGGAAATGCAAATTAAAACCACAATGAGATGTCACTCATCTCCAATGAGACTGGCCTTTATCAAAAAGTCCCAAAATAATAAATGTTGGCGTGGATGTGGAGAGATAGGAACACTCATACACTGCTGGTGGGACTGCAAACTAGTGCAACCTCTGTGGAAAGCAATATGGAGATACCTTAAAGAGATACAGGTAGAAGTACCATTCGTTCCAGGAATCCCATTACTGGGCATCTACCCAAAAGATCAAATGATACTGTATAAGAAAGACACCTGCACCCGAATGTTTATAGCAGCACAATTCACAATTGCAAAGATGTGGAAACAACCCAAGTATTCATCAATACATGAGTGGATTAATAAAATGTGGTATATGGATACCGTGGAGTACTATT
>RJWJ010000095.1:91572-275524 GCA_004363605.1 Indri indri
GGGGGGGGGGGGGGGGGGGGGGGGGGGGGGGGGGGGGGGGGGGGGGGGGAGGAGGGGACAGGTATATGCATACACAAAGAGTGCAATGCGCACCACCCAAAGGATGGACATATTTGAAACTCGGACGTGGGGGGGGGCAAGGGCAACATACGTAACCTAAGCATCTGTATCCCCATAATATGCTGAAATAAAAAAAAATAGATGAATGAATAAGTGAATGGTGGAGAATGGAGTGCTCTTACATACAGTAGGATGCTGATAGCCAACTTGTAAATGTTGAGGGCATATCGGAGTTGGAAAATTATCATTTTGCAACTATCATAGTAAAGATTGCATCAGGCAAGAACCATCCATAACTGCTAGATCTGAAAGTTCCTAAGTTTCTCCCAATAGTTCTGATGAAAAGAATATTTACATGGTATTAAAGTATATTCCCACAGATTGCTTATAGCTATGAAGAAGAAAAAATAGTAATTACATAGTGGAAAAATTGAATAACAACCTGACAGGGTAGTCAAAATCAAAATCACCACTGAGGTAGATGGACATGGTGTTCCTCCTTGTTATTCCCTGAGTAGAACACAGCATCATCTATGTGGTATTACAGCCAAGAATATATATTCATAATATAACTATAAGAAACAGTAGAAAACCCCAAATGAGAAACATTCTACTAGCAAAAAAAGAGAGGGACTGTATTTTTTAAAAAATGACAAAAAAAAAACTGTGGAAATGTTTTAGACTAAAGAAGGTTACATAACAACCAAATGCAATACCTGCCTCTAGACTGGATCCTGTACTAGAGAGGAAAATGCCATGAAGGATGTTAATGGGTCAACTGACAAAATTGGAATACAAATCATAGGCAGTTAAAATGTTGTGTCAATTTTAAATGTATTGGTACCAATGACTATACTATAACTATGTACCAGACTATCTCTGTATCTGTATACACTATACCTGTATAGTTGAAAAATACACAGGAAGGTATTCAAGGGTAAAAGTCCATGGCATATGCAACATACTCTCAAATAGTTAAAAAAAATTATGTACATAAACAGAAAAAATGATGAAGCAAATGGGACAAAATGTTAACCGTAGGCGACTCTGGATCAATGGTGTATGGGTATTCTTTGAACTATGTTTCATTATTGCAACTTTTCAGTAAGTTTGAAATTATTTTCAACTGGACACCATTTTGACCGGGGATCAAAATTCACATCACCAGTGAGGGAGAGATGAACATCGTGTCTCCAGAGGTGACACCCTGAGGATGCATCAACTATGCAGTACTACAGCTGAGAGCACATAATGCAAAACCAATAATGAGGAAGCATCAAACACACTCCAGGTGAGGACTGTCCTATTTTTTAAAAGAGGGTTATTTTTTGTCCGGCATAATACGATTTGCATTTTTCAAGGAGAGTCTCAGCAGTTACATGGAGGAATAGGAGATACTGCACCCAGAGAAGACCAGTTTGTAGCTACTTTGACAGCCCATGAGAGAAATTATGAGGAACAGAATTAGACAGGGATGCAGGTATGGAAATTAGTCTTCAGATTTGAGAGGAGTTTCAGAGGTAAGGCCAGCCCAGCTTGAATACTGATTCAATTAGGTGGCAAAGGATAGGGGAAAGTAAAAATAAGCACAAGGGTTATTTATTTGGCTTAATTTAGATAGATGATAAGGCCACTGATTGAGATAGGGAATCTTAGAGATGGAGTAGAGTGAAAGAAAGATTTTATCCTTATTAGCTAGGGAAAAATATGATCAAAATAAATGCGGTTGTCACTCTGTTTCAGCAATGATTTGGAGACACTGAATGCTCACTAGGCCCCGAGCATTGTCCTGGACTATATACTGATATTATTTCCGTGATTCTCACCATGACACATTTTACAGATAAGAAAAACAAGGCTCAGAGATGTTAGAAAACTTGTCCAGTTTCATACAGCTAATAAATCCAGGAGGCATGATTTTAACCCAAAATTATGCTTTTTCCACTGTCAGGCTACCTCCCAAAAAGAAAATATGATTTCTGAATAAAAGTTATCCCACAGATAGTTTTTTTTATTTGTCCCCTTTCTTCCTAAGGGATATAGTAAAGGGTAGGGATGATATTGGATTTCCATAGTCAAGATGATAAAATTAAAACTATGATCTAAACATGATTTTAATTCGTTCTCTTGGGTTTACAAATCATGGTCCATCAACTGTTTGGTCTCCAGGTGGAACTTCCTAACTTTCCCCAAGAGATGGTGATTATACAACAGAGAGATCCCTGAAGCTGGAAGGCTGGATTTCATCCCTGACTCTGGAGTTTACTAGTTATAAAATGGTACCTCAGAGGACTGTTTTAGGGGTTAAATGAGATAGTGTACACGTAAGCACATACAGATGTAGGCGTAAGTACTACTGTATCACTGTGTCTGTATGCTTCCCAACTCTCCTTTGCCAAAGCAATCCCTTAGCCCATTAAAAAGAAAACTAACTTTAAAAACCAGTTCTATAAAAATAAAGGCCTCAGCAAGATCCAGTGACTCCTACTGCTTCCTCAGTTACCATATCCAGAATGTTCCTTTTTCATTAGGAGGAAATAAACTGCAATTGGGTCAAGAATTCTAAAGCAGCAGAAAGAATAAATGCACAGAGGCTTGGCAGTGATTTTCTCTAAGGCCTACAGTGCCAAACCTGGTGTGGTTAGTGTGCTTCGAGGACACAGTCTTCATCCTGGTCCTATCACTAATCGCAGCATGACCTTAGTTCCCTCCTTGACCTCAGATTCATCAAAATGAGTGGCAGGTGCTGAAATTCCTAAGTCTGTGTTCATCATAGTCTTGTTTTATAGCTGAATCAGCTGCGTTGCTTGTTAAAAGATGCAGATTGCTCAGGTTCCACACATAGCTCCCAAATTAGAACCTTTGGGCAAAGGATCTGGGAATCTGCATTTTCATCCCTATCTCCCAAGTAATTCCAATGCACATGAATCTGAGACTCACTGACCTAAATTCCCTTTCAAATAAAAAAAATTTATATGGTGTAAGCTAGTGCTTTTTAATGAATTCCTTTGAAATTTAGTTAAAATGTAGTTTCTGATTCAGTTGGCCTGCGGTGGGGCTTGAAAATCTACATTATTACTAAATTCTTAGGTAATGCTGCTAGTCCCTGGACCACTCTCTGAGTAACAAGGCTTTATGTGATACTACACAGTCACAAGGTAGGTTGGCTTACTCTTTGGGATGAAATTAATGTAGGTAATGGCTCAAAGGTGGGAGAAGGTCATACACATGGATAGTGACCCCAAAGATTTGCTTGGATTGAGTGAAGAATTTGTTGATTATCATCTTTGGGTGACTTAGGCCATTAGGAGAGAGAAGACACAGCTTTGGAGACAGCATATTTGGCTAAGTCCCCAAGTCTGTCACTTCCTAGCCATGTGATCTGCAAAGGGTGAGTTAAGCTTCTAGACCCTTTAGTTCTGAATCAGCAGAGACAATAAAATACCCACCTCATAGAGTTTCTGTGAGCACTAAATGTAATCTCACATATAAAATTCCCAGCCCAGTGTAACAGTATCGGTCCCCCTAGGCTTTGTGGGGACGCTTCCCAAGCCACTCCTTACTTCCCTGCAGGGGATTGTTCATTGGAAGCCGGCCCTCTCCCACAGTCATCACCACCTGGAGGGCCGCAGACTCTCCACCATAAGAAAACTCTTGACTTTCCCAGGCCACAGAGTGATTTATCACACAGCTGCCCTCCCAGACTTGGAGGGCTGGTGGCAACCCTGCCAGAGACAGATGGGAGAGCTGGAGTCCAGTCACTTGTCAACGATGTTCAGTGGAAACATTCATAAGGCTTTTCACACTTTTCTGGCATCCTCCTCAATTAGCCGTACACCAAAGGCAGCCTGCTGCATACCACATGCCGGGAAGGAACGCTGCACGCACACGTGCTGGCCAGGGCTCCCCAGTGCAGCTTCACTTTTCTTTCCTGTCTGCTTTCATTTTTCATTTCTATGTGGTTGTGGTCAACATGTCACCCAACTTTCCATGCCAAGTCCTTTTAGTTTTTTTGACAGGCATTACTGTTCTTCTTCTCCTCCCAAATAATTCACTAAATAGGAAACGGGCTGCAAAAATATGGACTTAATTGTGAAGAGTTTTCAACTCTTTTAATAGTCATTTGGAGAGGTTATAAACAAGTATCTCTTTGGCTATTGCAGTGGGCCTAGCAGCATTGCAGGTGCTTAAGAGAACCTATGACCAACTCATTTGTTAAGTCACTTGGTCAAGCTATAGGAAGCAAATGATGAAAGTAGGTTTCTTTTCTCTTTAGGAAATTGGTCCTCGACTCTGGCTGTATCTTAGAATCACCTGGGGGAGGTTTAAAAAAATATTGATGCCTGCACCCAAATCCCAGAGATTCTGACTTAATTGATCTGGGATGCAGCTTAGGCATTGGGAATTTTAAAAGCAGCTGAGATTGAGGACCATTGTCTCAGGAATTAATAAGATCAACACATAATTGTCCCATATTGCCTCAATTTTTAATCACCATTTGTTTTCAAGACCACTCTTTAACAAAAGCTTTTCACAGAAACAATCTATTTTAGCCTCATAAACAACCCGATAAAGAAGTTAGTCTGAATTTATATATTTGTATGTTAGCTTCAATTTGTATACAGAAAAGAAGGGGAGCTCAGGTTAAGTAACTTGCCCTGGAACAAACAGCTGGTAGAGGCAGAGATAATCTTTGAACTCGTGGGTCCCAGCTCCCACTATTTCTTCCATGACTTTGTAGCTGTCTCAATTCAAAGTCTATCATTGGACAACCATTCATTGAACCATAATACATCTCTACTATAGATTGTGTAAATGTTTTTAAAATCCTTTGATTTCCTCATTGGCAGATTTAAGTAATATTAATAAGAAAAGAAGGGCAGTGATAATGAGAAGATGGGGCCTTCCTTGTTTGGTGGCCAATACATGCACTTGACATATATAATATAATGTGTTGAGTGTCAAGAAACATTCAAAGCATGATGCTACTTACTGAGGAAGTCAATGTATGCTGGCCAAAGGCTGGGTACCCAAAGTTTATTTCTAAGAGCCATAAATGATCTTCCGAAATAGAATACAACATTCTTCTGTGATGAAAGACACTCTGCGTCTTCTGGAAGGCTGAACAGATACTTATCTGAAGACAATTATCTGTTGATTCCCATAAATACAGGGATTAGACATAGGGTGGCTTCTCTCCCAAGCTGGTGTGATAGTACATTGATTTGCAGCCTCCACATCTAAGATATTTTTCATAGGAAATAATATTAATACAAATATTTTATTTTTATTTTTTTATTTTTATTTTTTTATTTCAGGGTATTATGAGGGTACAAACATTATGGTTACACTTTATGTCTTTGCCTCACCCAAGCGAGGGTTAAAGGCATGCCCTTCTCCCCTACAATGCTCCCCGTGTCCTTTAGTTGCAGGTTTACCCCCCCCATTCCCCTAATCCCTGGAGAGTATTACTGCCATATTATCACCCTAGTGTTCATCAGTTAGTACCAATTTGATGGCGAGCACAAGTGGAGCCCATTCTTCTGATCTTGTGGTGCCTCACTTTGGATAATGGGCTTAAGTTTAATACAGGGAAGTATAAGAGGTGCTAGATCATTGTCGTTTCTTATGATTGAGTAATATTCCATTATATACATATACCAAATTTTAATAATCCACTCATGAACTGACGGGCACTTGGTTTGTTTCCACATCCTTGCAATAGTGAATTGTGCTGCCATAAACATTCAGGTGCAGATGTCTTTATCATAGAATGTTTTTTGCTCTTTTGAGTAGATGCCTAATAGTGCTATTGGTGGAGCGAATTGTATTTCTATTTTTAGCTCTTTGAGGTATCTCCAAATTCTTTTCCACAGAGGTTGCACTAATCTGCAGTCCCACCAGCAGTGTAAGAGTGTTCCTGTCTCTCCACATCCTCGCCAGCATTTGTTGTTTTGGGATTTTTTGATAGAGGCCAATCTCACTGGGGTTAGGTGATATCTCATTGTGGTTTTGATTTGCATTTCTCTAATGAATAGAGATGTTGAACATTTTTTTATATGTTTGGTGGCAATTATTCTGTCTTCTTTTGCAAAGTTTCTGTTCATTTCCTTTGCCTATTTGTTGATGGGGTTGTTTGATTTTTTCTTGTTAATTTTTTTGAGTTCTAGATAGATTCTGGTTATCAGCCCTTTATCAGATGTGTAGAGAGCAAATATTTTCTCCCCCTCTGTAAGCTGTCTATTCACCCTAATGACAGTTTCCTTGGTCATGCAAAAGCTTTTTAATTTGATCAGATCCCATTTATTTATTTTTGTTGCTGCAGTGATTGCTTTGGGGGTCTTCTTCAAGAATTCCTTGCCTAGATGATGTCTGAAAGGGTCTTCCCAACATCTTCTTTTAGTATTCTTAAGGTTTCATGCCTTGGGTTTAAGTCTGATATCCATCTTGAATTGATTTTTGTGAGAGGTGAGAGGTGGGGATCCAGTTTCATTCTTCTACATGTAGCTAGCCAGTTTTCCCAGCACCATTTATTGAAAAGAGATTCTTTTCCCCAGTGTATATTTTTGTCTTCTTTGTCAAAGATTAGATTACCATATGCAGATGGTGTCATCTCTGGATTCTCAGTCCTGTTCCAGAGGTCTATGTCTCTGTTCTTGTGCCAGTACCATGCTGTTTTAGTTAGTATAGCCTTGTAGTACAGCTTGAAGTCTGGTAGACTGATACCTCCCAGTATGTTCTTTTTACTGAAGATTGCTTTGGCTATATGAGGTCTTTTCTGGTTCCATACAAAGAGTAGAATTATTTTTTCTAGTTCTGTAAAGAGTGATGATGGAACTTTGATAGGGATTGCATTAATTCTGTAGATCACTTTAGGTAGTATGGACATTTTAACGATATTGATTCTACTAATCCATGAGCAAGGTAGGTTTTTCCATCTGTTTACATCTTCTACAGTTTCTTGTCTTAGTGTTTCATAGTTCTTCCTGTATATGTGTCTCACATCTTTTGTTAAATATATTCCTAGATATTTAATTTTCTTTGAGGCTATTGTAAAAAGTATCGCGTTTTTGATTTGAATTTTGGCTTGACTGTTATTGGTGCATATCAATGCCTCAGATTTGTGTGTATTGATTTTGTATCCTGAGACTTTACTGAATTCATTTATCAATTCTAGGAGTCTCTTGGATGAATCCTTGGGGTTTTCTAGATATAGTATCATATCATCGGCAAAGGGCAAGAGTTTGATCTCGTCTGCCCCATTTGGACACCCTTGATACCCCTCTTTTGCCTAATTGCTGTGGTGAGGATTTCAAGCACTATGTTGGATAGAAGTGGAGACAAGGGGCAACCTTGTCTGGTTCCAGTTCTAAGTGGGAATGGTTTCAATTTTTCCCCATTAAATATGATATTGGCAGTGGGTTTGTCATAAATGGACTTGATAATTTTAAGGAATGAACCATCTATGCCTATTTTGATGAGAGTTTTTATCATAAAGGTGTGTTGGACTTTGTCAAATGCTTTTTCTGCATCTATTGAGAGAATCATCTAGTCTTTGTTCTTGCTTTTATTTATGTGGTGAATTGCATTTGTAGATTTGCATATGTTAATCCAGCCTTGCATCCCTGGAATAAAGCCTACCTGGTCATGGTGAATTATTTTTTGGATGTGCTGCTGAATTCTATTTGCTAAAATTTTGTTGAGGATTTTCGCGTCTATATTCATGAGGGATATTGGCCTGAAGTTTTCCCTTTTTGTTGTGTCCTTTCCTGACTTTGTTATCAAGGTGATATTGGCTTCATAGAATGGGTTAGGAAGGATACCATCTTTCTCAATATTGTGGAATAATTTCTGTAGTATAGGTATGAGTTCTTCAGAATTCTACACTCTGAAGTGCAGCCATCTGGTCCAGGACTTTTACGTTTTGGGAGGTTTTTAATTGCTGCTCCAATTTCTGAGATTGAGATTGGTCTATTCAGATATTCTGTTACCTCCTGAGTGAACTTAGGGAGGTTGTATGTTTTCAGGAATTTGTCCATTTCCTCCTCATTATGTAGTTTTTGGGCATATAGGTTTTTATAGTAATCAAAAATAACGTTTTGTATTTCCATGGTGTCTGTTGTGACCTCTCCTTTTTCATTTTTGATTGAGTTTATTAGAGACCTTTCCCTTTGGATGCTAGTTAATCTAGCAAGAGGGCTGTCAATTTTGTTTATCTTTTCAAAAAACCAGCCTTTGGTGTTGTTGATCTTCTGTATAATTCTCTTGTTCTCAATTTCATTTAGTTGTGCTTTGATCTTAGTTATTTCTTTTCTTCTACTAGGATTGGAATTGGTTTGCTCTTCCTTTTCCAAGTCCTTGAGTTTATTTATTAGGTTGTCAGTTTTTAAAGTTTCTGTTTTTTGGATGTGAGCATTTATTGCTATTAGTTTTCCTCTCAGGTATACTTTTGCTGTATCCCACAGGTTTTGATAAGTTATTTCTCCGTTATCATTTAGTTCAAAGAAGTTCTTGATTTCCCTCTGTATTTCCTCCTTGACCCAATAGTTTGTGGACAATAGATTGTTTAATTTCCATGACTTTGTGAGGTGGAGAGTATTTCTGTTGGAATTGAACTCTAATTTTATACCACTATGGTTCGAGAAAGTACACGGTATAATTTCTATTTTACTGAATTTGTTGAGGTCTGATTTGTGGCCTAGTATGTGATCAATTTTGGAGAAAGTTCCATGGGCTGATGAGAAGAATATAAATTTGGCTTTATTTGGATGGAATCCAAGAGATCTGTAGAGATATGTCAGACCCTTTTGTTCTAGAGTTCTGTTTAAGTCCATTATTTCTTTGCTTATTTTCTGTTTGGAAGATCTGTCCAGTTCATTCAGTGAAGTGTTGAAGTCCCCTGCTACTATGGCATTGTTGTTTATCAAGCTATTTAGCTCAGACAAGGTTTGCTTTATGTAACTGGGTGCTCCTGCATTAGGCGTGTAAATATTAAGAATTGTTAACTCTTCTTGTTGGATCTTCCCTTTCACCATTATGTAGTGGCCATATTTGTCCCTTTTCACTTTTGCTGTTTTAAAGCTTATGTTATCTGAAAATAGTATAGCTACCCCTGCTTTCTTTTGACTTCCATTTGCCTGGATGATAGTTTTCCATCCCTTGACCTTTAGTCTGAAGGCATCTTTGTGGGTTAGATGCATTTCATGTAGACAGCAGATACTAGGCTTGTGAATTTTTATCCACTCTGCCAGTCTGTGTCTCTTCAGAGGACAGTTCAAGCCATTCACATTTATTGAGAGGATTGAGATTTGAGGTAGATTTCCATTCATATTGATGGGTGAAATCCTGTTGTTTTGTTTTGCTCCTTGTGCCATCATGAAAACCACATTCTAGGCTTTGACTCTTGAATGCTTTTACTTTGAAGAGTGTCTATTGCTCTGTTCAGTGTGTTATGCAGGTCTGGGTACTTCCTGTAGGGCTGGTCTGGTCTTTGTAAATTCAATCAGTGATTGCTTGTCTGGGAAAGACTTTATTACTCCCTCATAGATGAAACTGAATTTTGCCAGATAAAGAATTCTAGGTTGGGCACTATTCTGTTTTAGCAGATTAAGGATAGGGACCCAATCCCTCCTGGCTTGTAAGGTTTCAGTTGAGAAATCAGCAGTTAGTCTGATAGACTTTCCTTTGTAGTTTATTTGTTGCTTTTGTCTCACTGCTCGGAGAATTGCTTCTTTCGTGTTTACCTTGGTCAGTCTAATAAGTACGTGACATGGTCATCGCTTTTTCACACTGAGTCTCCCGGGAGTTCTGTGTGCTTCTTGTATCCGGATATCAAGATTTCTGGCCAGGCCTGGCATGTTTTCCTCCAGTATTCCATGAAATAAGTTTTCCAGCCCTTATGCATCTTCTTCTCCCTCTGGAAGACCTATGAACCTAAGATTCGGTTTCTTTACATAATCCCACATTTCTTGTAAATTTTGGTCTTGTCTCTCATTTCTGAGTTCTTTTTCTTCATCTGATTTGTTCTGCACATAGACATTATCTTCAAGCTCTGAGATTCTTTCCTCTGCATGATCCATTCTATTCTTGAGGTTTTCCACTGTGTTTTGAAGTTCCTTGAATTCCTCCTTATTGACAAGATTTCTGTTTGGTTTTTCCATAGTATTTCAATTTCTTTGGAGAATTTTTCATTCATTTCCTGTATTGTTCTGGTGGTTTCTTTATGTTGAGATTCTATTTTCTCTTCAATTCCATTGAGTTTCCTTACAATCCATAATCGGAATTCTTCCTCTGTCAGTTTAATCATATCATGTACGTTGGTATCAATTGATGGAGATGGAATATTTTCTTTTGGAGGTGAATTTTCTCTCTGATCTTTCACGTTTCCTGTGTTCTTTCACTGATTCTTTCTCATCAAGCTACTTTGTCAAGGACTGGTGGTGCTGGGACTGATTAATGGACTTAATTTTGGGATTTCAATGGGACGTTCCTTGGCAGAGCTGAGGAGATGTGCCCTGGTCCTGTATTGTCATAGGGAGTTTTAGCCTGTTGGGTTATCTCTGGCCTATTATCCTCACCTTCTGCTTATGGAGATTAGTGAGTGTCTTTCCCTTGCTTAGAATCCCAGGAGTTGGATCGCTTTTGTGTGTGTGTGAGTTTGCTATCGACCACTTGTTTGAGATGGAAGGCACTGTGTTGAGCTCTGAGGTTACTTTCTTTTTGGTTGCTTGTATTTTGCATGGAGGAGTCGGTTATCAAGGTATTCCAATGCTTTTGTATTGAGCTGTTAACCCCCAAATGGGACATACAGGTGCCTCAGTCTTTGGAGGATGTCATGCCACTCCCCAAGGGTTACTTGAGCCCTGTTATTACTTTAGAAGGGGTGAGAAGAGCAACAGGAATCAGTGAGCCTAAGAGAGTATACTTCAGAGGCTGCTTGATCAGCAGCTAGGAAAAGCTGCTAATATGTTATTCAGGGCTCTTTTGCCACTGTCTTGTGGAGCAGCTCCTGATGGGTGTGACAATTGGTCCAATTGCTAAGGACTCTGGTCAAGATTTTCCTTCCAAGACCACAAGCCCCTACGATGACAATGGCCTGGGCATCAAGGGCAAGCCACCGTGTTATGGTCTTATCAGATGATCAAATCCAATCAGCTGTACCAAGACAACAGACTGTCCCCTTTTGCTTAGATCCAAGGTCACATAGATTCAAGCCAGTCCCATAGGGAAAGTGACTATTCTTCTTTCTCCCTTCCTTCAAGGGCTGAGACTGTCCTGGAGGGCTGTGGGAGGGGCGTTGGCTGGGACTGTCGCAAGACCCAGCCCGGAAAGTATCTTCTCTCATTTTTCCCCTCCTCTGAGGGCAGGTTTTGCCCTGCCAGAGGGGGAGATAACCCATCAGACTGGGGGAAGCGTACTTCCTGGGACTACCAGGCATCTCATTCAGGAAGTGGCTACCCTCATTATTCCACTCCTTCAAGGGCAGGGTTTGTCTAGTTGGTAGGAAGTGCACACCTCAGGGCTGCTGGAGAAGCCCTGTCCAAGGCCACTGAGGGACCCAGACCAGAAATCAGCCTGCCTTACTACTTCTCCCCAGCAGATGTAGGGTCAGTCCCTTTGGTACGAAATACCAGTGGCCTGATCATAGTCAAGGGCCGTCCACAACCTCTGCGGGTCTCAGCCCGGAGAGCAGCTTCCCTTGCCCCTCTGCACTTCCAAAGGTGGGAGACTGTTTCTTTGGTGGAAGGTAATACAAATATTTTAAAAAACTATGTTAACTCTATGAGGACACAAAGTTACCATTTTATCCACAACACTTTTGGTGTATTACTAACCCCGACAGAATGGAATGGGTAAGGATTGGCTGGTAAAACTCATTCTCAGCAATTTCTCTGAACCTTACAAAGGAGCCTAAAGTTTAGATGTCATAGACCTGACTCAGGCTGATGCCACAGCCAATGGAAAGGTAATGGCCAAAGAGTGCTTATTGATCCATGAGTCAGCATGGGAAAGAACCCTAATTAGCATAGGGTTGCTCATGGGCGTGGTCCAATTAGGCTTCTACAGTAATCTGGGCTGCAAAGACACATCGTCCACCACCATTGGTCATTCTGAAAACAGTTGTTTGAATTAATCCCAACATACAGTTTGCAACCATTCTTTTATTCTAGTTTTTTTTAATGTGTGGATGCAATCATAAATGAAAAAGAGAGTGTTCATATTAACTTCACAAATGAGATATTTAGAATTATTAAAATTTCCCTAAAATCTCAAGAGTTTTGAACCTGAATAAAATGACCCTAAAGGGTACCACTTAACCAATCCTATTAAAATGATCCATTAACAATATCCTTAAATGCAACTGAAATCTGGTTTCTCCTCACAGTTTCTCAGTCTCAGCAACCCCGGAGACATACCTCTAAGTAAAGAGCTCACAAATCATTTGAGATGATGACCCTTTGATAGGATCAGTTAGATAATTTACAGGATCCACTGCAACATGAAAACATGGGGCCCTTTGTTAAAAAAGTATTAAGAGTTGGTATGAATTTCAATATTATGACAGCATAGCATTAAACCAAGCTCATGGCCCTGTGTGACTGCATAGATTGCACATCCATGAAGCCAGATAACCCTGTCCTCAGGGCAGCAATAGCCCAACAGTGTTATTCCAATGGTGCTATTCTAGCTACGCATCTGTTGAGTCATGGGGAGCAATTGACACTTTGTTATGTGTTGTCAACTGTTATGCAGGCAGATGGCTCCAGCTGTCCATGGGACATCTGCAGGGATAGCAACAGAGGGAAAATATGAGGGAAAGTGAATGCAACATGTCTGTCAGGAGTAACAACAGAAGAATAGAGGTCTTGCACAGTTGTTGGGGAATAAGGAAAAGGGCAGATGGCTACTGAAGATCCAGCTGAGTGCCAACAATGTCTAGAGGACAGAGGGCCTTGGGTGTTCCCATGCCTAAATGAGATAATGTGACAGCATATCTTGAGATATTATTTGTATATTTCCATCTCTATCTACCTAGATCTGTGTAAATTTATACTTAATTTTTTTAGTGTTTCTAACTTTCCACCCTACCCCCAAAATAACAGGTGGCTCTGTACTCATTATCTCAAGGGAGAGATCTGCCAGCATAATCTTTTCCTTCTTTGGGAAATATCCTAATAGTTGTCTCAAATTTAAGTACACAAGCCTAAATCCCAGACAGAGGAATAGATTTGGGGTATAGAACTTATGTTGACTAGAACCATGAAGGCAGAATTTTCTCCAGTCCAGAAGAGCAATTTTCCTGGTCTTGGAAGGAAGAGTGAATGTGTCCCTGAAGAAGGAGTATGTCCCTGAACAAGAGAACATATACCCTACATCCCAGACAGAACCATCTGGGAGGTGGTCCTAGCCCTAGAGAGGGAATAGCTGTATGGGTATCTAGGGTGATAGGGAGACAGGCAATCTATGTAGGGCCTGGGAGTACAGAAACAACATACAACATGCTGGACAGGGAAAGAGGATATCTCGCTGGCAACTTAGGCAGCCTGATGATGGAGGATCAAGGACCACACGATATGCAATGTAATCCTCCCACCCTCACCCCAAATCACAGGGAGGAAAGGGAAGCAAGAAATGACTGAAGTTAGGTTTCCCAATAGACTGGTAAGAGGAAGAATAGGAATAGAAATTAAATCATAAAGAATCATTTTTTCTTATACACCTATTTTTGGACTGGGATTCATTCTAACTACTCTGTGATGACAACATTTCCTAAGCTCATCCAATTCCCACTGCTTTTGACTCTGCTGTCACTGAGCAACTTTTTTTTTTAAGACTTTTTTTAAGAATAGTTTTAGGTTCACAGAAAAGTTAAAAGGAAGGTACAGAGATTTCTCATATGTCACTTACCTCCACACATACATACCCCTATCCCATTATCAACATCCCCCACCAGAATGGCACATTCGTTAAGACTGATGAACCTACTTTACACATTGTAATTACCAAGGTCCATAATTTACATTAGGGTTCACTCTTGGTGTTGTATTAAATACATTCTGTGGGTTTGGATAAAATAAATGTATAATGACATGTATCCATCATTATAGTATCATACAGAGTGTTTTCACTGCCCTAAAATTCGTTTGTGCTCTGCCTATTCATCTCTCCCTCTACCCCCAATCCCTGTCAACCAGTGATCTTTTTACAATCTCCACAGTTTTATCTTTCCAGAATGTCACTGAGGAACATTTTGATCTTAATTTGGTTTCCAGTTTTTAGGTTTTACCAGTGGGAGGAGCATGTTTCGACTACCATTAGTATGGTATTGCATTTCTCTTGGCAATGAAAAGTCTCAGTATAAATGAACAAAACTGACCTAGTTCTAGTTTATAAATTAGTCAGTCTCTTGTTAGTTTGGTTAATATGGCTCAGTTCCCTGGACCTGGCCACACAGGTGCACCGCCAAAATGGAGTTTATGAACTTGCAAAATAGAGGGCCACGATGACCACTAAAGTGCGTATGCTTCGTGCAAATCTATGACTGAAAAGGCCTACTGACCTCTCTCTACTGAAATTTTCTGTTGTACCAATAATATCATAAAAATGTTAAAAAAGAAGCAGCTATATTAGTATAATGCAATAGTTAAGAGTGCACGCTTTGGAATCAGATTGCCCAGGTTTATCAAATCTTAGCTTTGCCATTTATACTATGATTTTTAGCAAATTAAAGGAATCTTACAATATCGGTATGAGTAATAAAGATATTAACTCATGTAAAACACTTTCGTCAGTGCTTAGCATATGTTAAGTACTATATAAATGTTAGCTACTATTTCTAGTTTTATTGTTCTTATTTAAGTGTTCCCTTCTAGCCTATGTTCAATTTCATGAACATCTTCTCATATCACACATTATAATTTATTCTTCCTTTTAATTTAACACCTTGCCCTAAATACTTTATGTGTTTCTATGGAGGCTTAAATTATCATTTTTAATAGCATAATTTAATTCACTAAATATTTGAGCACTTAACTCAAAAAAGATTATGCTATATGACAGGGATACCGAAATGATGATAAATCAGAACAATTGACAAAGGTAACAAATAGAACACTAAAAAAGAAACATAAATGTCTAAAGGAGAAGCCCACCCTACAAAGAAGTTGGGAAATGCAAATTAAAGCAATAGTTATGCACTCAAGGTATTGGCTGTAAAAAAAGAAAGCAATAGTTATTATTTTCACCTAGGAGATTGGCAGTATTAAAACGTTTGATAATCATTTTAGATTAGAGGGTGGGACAATGGGTACTCCCCTCTTCTGCTGGTGAAGTGTAAGACAGAAGTAAGGATGTTTGTTCACTTAACAACATTTATAATCATGAAAATTAAAAACCACATAAATATTCATCAATACTTAAAATGGTTAAATACACCGTGATGTATTAATTTTTTTAGTCCTGTAACACAATTTTAATAAAGTGTTACTGATATTTGGACAATTTCTATGATATCATCAGCACACAGATATCAAGAAGTGGCTAGTCTTGTAAGTCAAGAATTATGATCTTTGATCCACTGCTCAATCCACTTCAAGATTCAATCTATATTATTTTCTAGTTTTTCTGGTTTATTGCTGGGCCGCCGATGCACGATTTATTCCTTGCAGGATGTTGTGGCTTCTTCCTAAAGAACTTGAAAAATCTCACACTGAATATTCTTTTAGTTTCTTCTCATTATATATAACCCCTTGTTTCGAGTCTTTTGTACAATACACTGGTATCTGTTCTCAGCACAAAAACTATATAAAACCAGCGTTCAGAGAAAAATCACAACCATGGTAATCGACAATAACCTCACCTTCTCTCATTTGGTTATCCAACTTATCAACTATTCAATCTTCATCTAAATTGGGACAATCATACTCTTCATCACAGCAATCATACAATTGCCCTTCTATAGCTAAACTACCCACATTAACATATTTCAGTCCAAATCTTGATGCAACTTCTACACCTAGTATAGTTTTTCCAATCCCTGATGTACCGCTGAGTGGGATGTTCGTCAGCAGCACTGTTCTATGGCTCCAGCACTTCGGCTCTTGCCCCCTAATCACCACCAGGAGGAGCCGGAAGGGGCGGGCAGCGGCCAGAGCCAGTGGCCCCTCGTCTCCCGGGTTCTCCTGTGTTCCCGACCCACCTCCGCAGTCCAGCCCGCCCACCCTTGGGTCCCTGGCTGTCTATGGCATGCTTCTATCATTGCAAGGTCGGAGACAGGGGCACCCATTCTTAAATTAAAAACAATGAGTTATATCTATGGGTACTGACATGGAAACCTTCCAAAGCATGTTGCTAAGTAAGGAAACAAAAAAGTTGCAGAAAAACAAGTGCAGCAAGATAGCATTTTTGTAATACACACCAAACAAAACAGATCTGTAGCTATGTGTATGTAAATGTATATACGCATATGTAAATGTGTGTGTAAATGTATTGAAAAATGTCTCCAAGTACACATCAAACTGTTGACAGTGGCTATCTTTAGATAGAAAATTAAGATTGGTCCAGGGGGATTTTAGCTTTTTCTGTATTAAAAAAAAAATTTTTTTTTACAATGACAGTGTTTTAAAATATTCCTGTATAATTAAGGTTGAACTTTTAAAAATTAAAAGATAAATAAGACAAGGATTCTGAATCCCAAAGTTAATATTCTATTCAGAGTAGATACCACTATTTATTTAGTCATTGACCTATATTTGGCAGTTCAGGTTGTTTCCATTTTCTTATATTATAGATCTTTATACACTGCAGCTTCTTTTTCTTCTGTTGATTTATTTCTCTAGGATAAATTCCAAGAGTAGGATTACTGGATAAAATGGTACAAACATCTTTCTGGCTCATGATATATTTTTCCACATTGCTTTCCAAAAATGTTGTTCTTCTCCTTCCCCATTATTACTACAAAAAAAAAAAAAATTGAGTGAGCTCTTCTGCTACCTGGCACCAACCTACTTTTCTATTGCCATCTCCTAGTTCTCAGGAATATGCACTTTTCACTTTAGTTTTCAACTTTTTTCAGAACTGGGATCTCCTAGAAGACCTTCAGTTCATAGTTTTTCTCCTACACCTAGTGTATCTGTGTTCCTGGAAGATATATATGATTAACATTTCCATTTTACAGATGAGAGCACTGAGGTTTGCAGAGGTCAAGTAACTTGCCTAGGGTACCATAGGTAAGAAGTGGTAGAGCCTATACTTTTAATCATGTCTCTATACCCTCTCCTTATCTGGATGTGGTTCTTCATTAGTTTGGTGGGAACAGAGTTGGTTTGAACCCAAATACCTCTTGCTTACCTATAGAGTCTACTTCTGTCATGGCTTTCCTACCCTACCTGGTCTCTTAATACCGGCCCATACCTGTGTCCTCACTACCTTTCTGCCTGTGCGCCTTCTCTTGGCATGGTTCTCTGGTTGCCAACTTGCTTCATACGCTCAGATTCCATTTATATTTTTTCATCTACTTTAACCAAGGTGTTAGACTTACGGCTCTCAATCCTGGTTATACAGTAGAGTCACTTGGGAACTCAAGGCAAACACACCAAACAAACTGAAGCCTGGACTTCATCCCCAGAAATCTGGATTTGGTTGATGTGGGATACAGCGTAAGCTTGGTTCTGGGATTTTTTTCAAAGTTCCTTGGGAACTTTGGGGTGAGAACCTCTACTCTAGATGCTATTTTTGGCTTCCTCTTGGATTTAACAAGCAACGTGCCTTTGTCTGCTTGGTTTTGTTTGTTTTTTAGTAATAGCTGCCCTGTCTCCCTTGGCTACTACCACCACTTGCAACCGTTTACCTATCTGCCCTGCTGTCGTTCTGCCTATTCTGCTCCGTCCCTCTGTGCCCTCCCTTAGCAAAAGCACTTTGCTGATTTTACCTTCAAAACTTAGCCCTTGCTATTGCTGCTTGTAACCACTCCTCTTTCCTCTGTTCTAATCTTGTCAAATTTAAGTTTTGCCTCTTCCATGCAACTCTCTCTCATCATGGACCACGCAGCTGGATGCTTCTTCTGAACTCCTACTTGAATTCCCACCTGCTTCATTCTAATGGCTTTTCCTTTAGGGATGAAAGGCGATGTATGATTTTCATGTATGGACAGGAGGAAGTGCTCTTAACCATGGTTAAGACTACAGGATTCATAGTCAGGAAGACTGATATTTCAAATTCCAGGTTGCTACTTACTTAACCACTTTAAGCCTCAGTTTTGTCATTTATAAATTAAAGATAACAGTGATATATAGCTCAATGAGACCTGAATGCATGGAGAGCACTTAACACAGTACCTGTTACATGGTAAAAGTTTGATACATGTTAACCCCTAGAAATAGGATATATGGTAATGAGACTGATTGCTTTCAAACTAGTGTAAATTATGCATCCAAATGAGCAATTTCCCCTTATTAACTGCTCTATAAATATTTTTTATATGAAAAATGGAAGATACCCACTTATTATGATGATGCTACATTGCCCAGATCTTTTCCAGAAATCTTTTGGAATTGCCTACAGAGCCAGTTTATGAGTCAGAAAGAAAAAGGGCCCCATTACTGTACTCCCTGCTTGTTTTTACCAAAAAAGGTAATATCCAGTTTCACTGCCCACTGTATTCATCAGCTTTGGTGCCAAATAACCTTTGGCTTTTTTTTTTTCCTTTTAAGTTCAATCTACTCCAAGAGGACAAAGATGCCACTACTAAGAATATACACAAAAAGTGTTGTGGATTTTTAAGGCAATTGCAGAACAGAAGTTTCCACAAAGTTCCCCTAAGGAGACTGCAAATGCCTTGAGAATAGGGACCTTATGTACAGGCAGGGGTTCTTAACCTGGAGTTAACTGAAATTGGGTACAGATTTTCATCTTGTATATTTTTCTGTTTAGAGAGTCTGTGGCTTTCTTATTGTTTTCAAAGGCATTTATAACAAAAAGGGGAATAAGAATACTGTTTCAAAGTATTTTATAGGTACTAAGGCTCCCGGGAGAGTGCTATATTGTTAATAATAAATTTAAATGTTTAAGAGATAAAAATGTGTTATCCTTCAAATACTACAATGATGATATTCATCTGTTGTTACAGAACATATTGTTATTTTAATGATGGAGATGGATTTGAATGAAACAATAAACATTCCTTCAGATACTCCTTGACTTGACTTGTGCATGTGTTCATGAAACAGCTGGTAGGGTTCTAGCGTATGGAGTGCATATGACCTTGGAACAAAGGCTACTTTTTCTTTTTGAATGAGGACGACTGGACTGGTCAGGATTGATACTGTGACTTTTCAGTTGTGTTAGTGAACAATCGGACACACTGAGTTTACTAAAATAAATGATGCTAGAGTTACTACTTGAAATAACTGAGAAGTTAGTTTTCCATTGTTTTTCTTCTAATTCTCAACTCTATATTTTTATTTTTGTTCACTTATTTATTTATTTTTTTGAGAGAAGGTCTTGCTTTGTTGCCTGGGCTACAGTGCAGTGGCGTCATCATAGCGCACTGCAACTTCAGAGTTCTGGGCTCAAGTGATCCTCCTACCTCAGCATCCTGAGTAGCTGGGACTACAGGCATGCAGCACCATACCTGGTTGATTTTTCTATTTTTTGTAGAGACAGGGTCTCACTCTTGCTCAGACTGGTCTCAAACTCTTGGCCTCAAGCGATCCTCCTGCCCTTGCCTCCCAAAGTGCTGGAATTGCAGGCTTGAGCCACTGCACCCTGCCCTGTGCTATATTTTTAGAAGTATTTACTTACATAGAGAGAGTACAAAGGAGAACACAGCTATCATGGTTAAAGAACAGTATGAGAACATGAGAACTGGGAGGAGGAATTTTTTACCCTTGTGTTTTTTGTTCAGTGATGTGCTGGTAAACCAACTCTCTGGAGGGAGAAAAGCCAGCCCTGATATGTAATGTTTGCTGATTTCTGTAGTGTTAATACTCCCACTATGACCAACTTTGAACTATCAGTGTGAGATCACTGAATGAAATTGGGAAGAGATGTATAGAATTTTTTTCTCAGGAGCCAGCTGGCTCCAGTATACTACTGCTTGTTACTCTTATAAACCTAGATGCCCAAGAGAAGTGTTTCTAGTGGAGGAGAAGAGTTTCTAGGAGAAGGTCAGTTTTATAGCAGTGTCCTGTGGAATAAACATAGTTTAAGAGCAAAAAGAAATTAGAGAGGAATTCTATTGATAGATATTGAAGGAAATTGAAATACATAGTTTAAAACACATTTTCCAAACTCTTTGATAAAATTCGTCTTCCTCCACCCAACTCACTAAGACTTTCTCTCCCTTTTCTTCTTCCTCCTCTACCTACCCCGATGTTTATCTCTATCTATATCTATCTATCTATCTATCTATCATCTATCTATAAAAGATTGACTCAATCTCCTGGCAGGAAAGAGTCCTTTCTCTTTACAAGCTGATTGGAGGAGGGGTGGGTAGGAATAGGCTGCTCTTTGATGGACAGGAAGAAGGAAGTTCTGGGAATAGTAGGACATTAATAATCTTTAAACCATTACATTGTTTGCCCATGTTCAAAGAAAAAAAATTGAGAAGGAAAAAGTGTACAAGTGAAACTACCTTCTCTTAAAGTTTATAGTTTGCGAATCAACAAGTGCTTACCATATTCTTTATAGAAGAAAAAGTAGTGTAAATATAAACCAAATCTTTCTATTTTTTTTTCCGTTTACAGATGGGCTTTATTAATTGGTATCTATATTTATAAATCAATTTAATCAATTTTAAGTTAGTAAGTTAAAAGTCAAGCTAAATGTTTGTCTATCCCAGCTGATTTTATTTTGCCTATTTGGTCAAACTTGTGACCATGTGCAAGTCATTTGGCCTTTCCGAACTTGAGTTATACCATCTAACAATGGGATTGAACCGAATGATTGTTAATTTGCCTTCTAGCCTTAAGAGTTCGTGGTACTTATATTGCATTTAACGAGCAGTTTCACCATTTTCTTTTATGAAATAGACTAATAATCTCTACTTTTAAAATGTCATAAACCACTAGTTTGAATAAGTGGACTTATCTGACTTGACTGGTTAACCAGGACTCTTCTGCCAATAGGAAGAAGAATTTATCTCATAAATCATAGTGCAAGGCTAAGAACTCCCCCAGCAGGACTTAAGCCTCCACTTTGAAGATAATAAAGTGACAAGGAGAAGCAAAAAGGGCTATAATTTTTTCAATTGATAAGAAAACATGCTGGCGCATATAAACATGAAAGAAGAACTCAGGAAGAAAGATGCCTTTTTAAAAATTTCTTTGATGAATTGTCTGTTTGATGGAAAGATTCAGAAACAAAGCAAATTTGGTGCTTCTTTGATTATATTTTGATTATAAATGGAGTAATGGGTGAGAAAGGGCCCAGGGGTGAGTAGAGATCAGGGGCACATGTGGGTTTTGTGGGATCTGAATCTTGTATGATTTAGGGGAGCACTTTTTAGGAAAATAATATGAACACAAAACTAGGTATAGAGCCTTGGAATAAGCTCATGCAAGTGAGGAACCTTGGGATGAAGCTTCATTAGCTTTGTAGAAAATCCTTTTATGGTTGAGATAATTTTAAAAATACTCTCCATCTAGCTAGGAACATAGACACACTACTATAAGAGATTCTGCACTGAGAGACTGAAAGGTCAGGGAGAGAAATGAAAACAGGAGGACGCAAAGAGGCCAGTAAAATGCCAAGGAATTACAGGGAGTTTACTAGGTGGTGTTGTGCAACATTCAGACAGAAGGTCAGATGTGTACATGATTTTCACACACGAGGGTTGTCTTTTAGATGCCAGAGGTACTCAGGGCCACATGGACCATTTATGCGGTTTTCTTGCCAGAATCTAAAAGGAGAGATAAGAATCGATAGCATAACAGCTGAAGTTACTGTATGCTCTCCTGGTTTCTACTGATTTTGTTTTGTTTGATATGCATCTTCAGCAAGGGCAACACAAACAACTAGCACAATTCATCTGCTATCCATCTCGTGCCTTCTTTTTATTTTTTCTTATAATCTGGACTGATTCTTAGCTGTCAAAATAATGCTATGTCTCAACCAGGGAATTAAAAGACATAAAACATGTAGAACATTTTAAACTTTGGAAACATTTTGACTTTTATCAAATTTTCTACAACTATTTTTAGATACTTCAAAGTGTGGGGTTAAATTAGACTGATGATGTCCCTTTTAAACTCTGAAGCAATAGAAAAAAGAAGGCCTGAGATGGTGCCAACTCTCCAGACTGACCGGGGCTGTGGAGAATACTAATTTTACGGAGTGTGGTTGATTTGGATGGTCTTGTTACCAGTTGTAAGAATCTTTAACAAACATTCAGCAGCTGACCACCTGCATTTAAATTGGAAAAGAAAGATTGTTAGAAGCTTTTGTGGTGCTATCACAATCCAGGAACAAATTTTTCATAATAGAAAAGATGGTACCTTTACAGGATGAATTAATGAAACTCACAAGACAGAACCTAAACAACAAATATCTAAGCTTTAAAACATTTTACCAGAAAATGAGCAACAAAATATATTGCAGATCAAATACAGATGGGCTAAGAGTGGAGGTTTCAACAGCAGATTGGCAGGGTAGTTTGGTAGACATGGTAATAGGTTCTCCCTGTCCTGAAGAGAAGCCAGAGCAGGGGAGGAGGGCCAATTTGTCTGAAGGTTGGCACTCAACTCCTCATAATAATCAATAAAAACCATGCTGGATGCCTAATGTCTGGTTTTTGTGAGATTGTCCAATGTGCCTTAGGCCAAGATACTCATGCAGCATGAAGGGAGTATGAGAAAGGCAGGAAAACCTCTTGACATGCCTGCCCTAATGCTGGGGAGAAGCAGAGCCTCTCACTACACCTTCCAGTCAACCCCCAGCCCCAGCCTTTCAACACAGCCCAAACAGAGGTGAGTCCAGGCAGGGAAAGGGCATTTTCCAATATAGACATAGGCTGGACACTCAGCAGAAGAGAACTGAGCAGCATCCATAACTTTAGTTCAGAAGGAAATTCAGTTACCTCGTATGTAGTCGTTTGTACTTTCATGAGGCTAAAACAGGGAGTAGTTTCTCTCTTTCTTTCTTTCTTTTATATAGTTATTTATTTTTTGGATTCCAGGAAATTTCTCAATTTACATACCCTGAGTCATAATTTTACAGATTAAGAGGCTTATCTAATTCTCTTCCCATCAAGCTTTATGTAGACAGTAGTCTGTCCCAAGTAAGAGGAGGCAGTCTGATTGCTTACTAATTCATCTATTCATTCATTCAATCTTTATGGACAGTCTTCTAGGCAGAAGGTAGTATTTCTAAAACATCATAAGATACAATTCCTGTCATCAGGAAGGTATGGCCTAGTTCAAGGTTAAGATATCTCCATGGTAGAGTTAAATTATCAAATGGCAAGTGAGTGATACTGACAATATAGGAGATCACAAAGGGCTTAGAAAGGCCAGGGAAGGCTTAAAAGGGGGAAAGGGACTTGATTTGTAATCTGAATGGATGGGAAGAGTTTTGAATGTCACATAGAAAGCATGAAAAAGCCTTTTAGGTAATGTAAGGACACAGAGGCATGTATGTATATGGACTTAGGAAAGCCCATGTAGGAAGGAAAGTGGGACCTTGAGTGTTGAAGGAGACTGAATGCAAAAATGGTCACAATCCTCTGCCCCTTCCCATGTCCACACCCTTTATAATGTGACTGCGGCTCCTCTCATGAAGAGATGGAATCCATTCCCTTACTCCTTGAATCTGGGCTGACCTAGTAATTGTGCTGACTTACAGAATGAGGCAAAAGTAATGATGTGCCAATCTTGATCCTACCAGGGGTAGGGAACCTGAGGCCTCAAGGCCACATGTGGTCCTCCAGATCCCCAAATGTGGCCACTTGACTGAACTCGAACTTCACAGAAAAATTTGGATTTAGTCAAAAGGCTGCGCTCAAGGATCCAGAAGGCCACATGTGGCCCCAAGGCTGCAGGTTCCCCACCCAGCTGGGACTCTTTTTCACTATCTTGGAACAAGATAGCTGTAATGTGAAGAAGCCCAGCTAACTTGCTGGGGGATGAGAGACCATGTGGTAAACAGCCCAGTTGTTCCAGCCAATGTCACCCTAGACCAGCCAAGAACCATAATTTTCAAACATGTGAGAGAACCCTGTGTATATTGGCAGAGCTGCTTATCTGACCCACAACTAATATCAGACACATGAGTCAGCCCTAATGAGCTAAGAAGAAGCATCCAGCTGACTTACAGACTTGTGAGTAAGAATCAATGCTTATTGTTTTAAGCCGTAACTTTTGGGGTGGTTTGTTATGCAGAAATAGCTAACTGATACAAGTATCAAGCTAAGACACTTGGGATCTCTGTCTTAGAAGCAATTAAAAGATTATTAGTAGGTATTATGACACAACAAAGAAGGTACATTAGGAAGTTTCCCATCAACATTATAGTAGTGGAGATTAGTGATAATTATAGTCTATCTAAAATTAATTTTTATTTTTATCAAAACAATAAATACATAGTTTAAAAGTTCAAATAGTACTATGAGGCTTATAAAGAAAAAAGTGTAGTCCCAGGCTATACCCTTACTCATGCCTAGTACTATTACTTAACTTTCTCTTTTGGAATTTATCTTTTTATTTGTAAATATTCTGTCTATATTCATCTTTATATTTACCTATTTTAGCTATAATTTGTTGTCCTCATGTTATAGCAGATAAGGATTTTTCTGTCCTCTTCACTTTCTACCCTACTCTACATCCCTTTATTTCAAGTTTTCAATGTAATAATTGACATTATCAATTTAATATTATATTTTTGTTAAAAAATTCGATGTTTTATTGTCTATGTCAATTATGTCTATGTAAATATTGTTTTATTGCCTATTGTCAATTATAATGTCTTTGTAAATATTGTTCACTGTTAGGCAGATAGAGTACTATGACAGCTTCTTTTTATATAAATTTTGGCTTTTTTATTACTTCCTCATTCTTTTATTTGCTTAGTTTTCTATGTACCAATGGTTCAGTAAGTACATAATAAATGAATTTAATCATATGAAATTTCACTATGTTCCTTCATGTATCCTTTTTTCTCTTTTCATTGATAATTGCAAGCAATATAATGGACTCTTTCATTCTGGAAACTTGTGTCCTGTGAATTAAAAATAAAAATTCTACATTGTTACTTTCCCTTTCTGGAATTACTATTAGTCTTATGTTGAACCTCTTGGCTTGATTTTCTATTTTTTTTTTTTTCATTTTACTTTCTGGAAAATATCCTCAAGTTCACATTCCAATCCTTTAATGAGTTTTTTCTTTTTACCTAAATTTTATTTTTCATAAAAACTCTTATACTCTGATTTATCCTTGCTTTCTTTCTAAAGCATTATGTTATTGTTCCTGGGGTACAAAGTCTGCACTTCTCTCTCTCTCTGAAGATATTAATTGTAGCTTTTTTCACTCTGATTGTCTCTATTTTTTTCAAGTTTTTTCTTCATTTTGAATTTTATGTGTATTTTTCATGTTGAAGCTCATCTGATGATTTTTGCTATCCATGTCCATTTCAGAATGTGATCTAGAAAGCTAGATGGATATTCCTTGTGTCTGTTTAGGGCTTGACCACTTGTCCTTATAGTAGGGTAATCAGTAAGTGATCTGATAATTTTTTTCTGGAACCCTAAAAAGTTGGTAATCTACAGGACTTTCCTCTGGGACTTCCAGTCTTTTCAGAGATGAATCTTTGAATCTATTTCAAAATGGGGAAACAATTTCTAGAGTGTTCTAGGAGCAGAGTAAACGAAAGGGCAGGGAGACTTTTGCTTAATTCTTTATTTTAAACTGTAAACTTTCCCTTGTCACCTCACTATCCAGATCTCCTCCTACTTAATTTATGCAGAAAATAAATCTTCATTTCCTACAGCTTAGAAGAGAATCAGTCATTTGACTGCACATACTCTTATATTATTTTATTTTATTTTTTTAGAGACAAGGTTGTGGTACGTTGCCTATGCTGGGCTCAAGCTACTGGGCTCAAGTGATTCTCCTACCTCAGCCTTCAAATAGTCATTATTTTAAATACATATGTAACCAGAATATGACTAACTCTCTTTAGGAAACCTCTGTTTTCAAGCAATTCCATTAATAGGGCAGACTCATTACTACGTCATGTTCCTGAAACAAAAATTAATTTTCAAAATGGAAATTTGGTGAGTAACAAAGTTTAAACTGAAGGCTTTGATGGTTGATGAGCATGATGATTCACACCATAAACACCCCACAAATTATGCCATTATATATCTTAGTTTCTCCAAATTTCCTTCCTTACAGATAGCTCCCTCATCTGTCTTTTTTTTTTAACCTTGTCAAGTGGGTATTTTATTTTTTTACTTTTCTTTCTAATTTTTTTTTTTAAATTTTATTTCAGCACATTATGGGGGTACAAATGTTTGGGTTACATATATTGCCTTTGCCCCACCCGAGTCAGAGTTTCAAGCGTGTCCATCCCCCAGATGGTGCGCACCACACCCATTAGGTGTGAATATACCCATCCCTTCCTCCCCCCTCCCATTCGCCTGACACCTGATGTATGTTGTTACTATATGTGCACTTAAGTGTTGATCGGTTAAAACCAATTTGATGGTGAGTACATGTGGTGCTTCTTTTTCCATTCTTGTGATACTTTACTAAGTAGAATGGGCTCCAGCTCTATCCAGGATGATACAAGAGGTGCTAGATCACCACTGTTTTTCATGGCTGAGTAGAACTCCATGGTATACATATATCACATTTTATTAATCCACTCATGTACTGATGGGCACTTGGGTTGTTTCCACATCTTTGCAATTGTGAATTGTGCTGCTACAAAAAATTGGAGTGCAGATGTCTTTTTTATAGAATGTCTTTTGTTCTTTTGGGTAGATGCCCAGTAATGGGATTGCTGGATCAAATGGTAGCTCTACTTGTAGCTCTTTGAGGTATCTCCGTATAACTTTTCACAGAGGTTGTACTAGTTTGCAGTCCCACCAGCAGTGTATGAGTGTTCCTATCTCTCTGCATCCATGCCAACATTTATTGTTTTGGGACTTTTTGATAAAGGCCATTCTCACTGGAGATAAGTGGATACCTTATTGTGGTTTTGATTTGCATTTCCCTGATGATTAGAGAGCCTTTTTTCTATGTTTGTTGGCCATTAGTCTCTCTTCTTTTGAAAAGTTTCTGTTCATGTCCTTTGCCCACTTTTTGATAGGGTCGTTTGATTTTTTTTCTTGCTGATTTTCCTGAGTATATAAAGCAGGATTAGAAACAGCCGCATTAGAATAAGCATGCAAGCAAGTTTTTTACCCTTGCCTCCACCAGAACCCTCTATCATTAGGCTGCTGTCCTCTTTCCTTCTCATGCCATATTGACTCCTCTCCCAGTTGCCTAATTTCCACCGGTGCAAATCATGGTGATATTTTAGGACCCACATATCCCAAATTCCATCTCCTCTTTTAGGATTAACCATATCTTCCCATTTCATTTCTTCTCATGTGTCTTCAACCATAGGAGCCATTCTAATCCTTAAGTCCAAACAACTTGAAGATCCCAGGCTAATATGTAGAGTTATTATCCTTCTCTTGGCTCCAGGTCAATGACACAGAAGGAAATTCCTCCACTACATAGCCTGAGGGTCTTAGGGTTTCAAAATAAAGATTTCATCATAGGAAATCAACTATTCTGCATCATACAAGTCACTGTAGCAGGTTCTCTCATGTGCCACCAGAGTTTCTTCCCTTACTCACTATATTTGACTGTATTTGACTCCATCTATGGACAACTGGTACCACTTGTTTTGGTTTTAGGGAAAATTATTAGGGCTAAGAGCAAAGTTGTTTATTTTTGTCATACAAATTTCTGAGGAGATGTTTTAGATAAGCGATTCATGGTTTTCTTTGATGTCAAGTTATCAGCTTCAAAGTATAACATTTAAAAATAATTTTATGTGGTTTCTATTATTTTGTCTGTCTTGCATGCACTGAGGCTTATTTTAAGATGTCTCTTCTGTTTTTGAGCATTTTTGTAAGATGGTCAAGTTAGATGTTTGTCCTTTGTGATAAAATTCAACTTCTTTATATAAATATCCCAGATTTTATGGATTATTGTATCAGACAGTGGTAACATGAATGCATTGCTCTTCATTACATGACATTTACCAAGAGTCCAAGGTTGACGACCACTCCTAATCTTTCTGAGAATAGGCTTTTGTTTTTCCTCTCTCCTTTGTAACTTTCTTTAGAAAAAAAAAAAAAAGATTCCACTTTGTACATTGAATATATTTGGCTGGATGGGAAGTGGTTAGCACTGTTTCTTCTGCATGGTGTTGGGTAAAACCTTCTGTTCTTTTTGTCAGATCCAAGTAAATAAACTGTATTAAAGAATAACCCATTGCAGAAGGGACATGAATATGCCTTAGAGGTCCAATAAATGGTGTGTAATTTATTTTATTTTTCCTGGTTTACAATTCAAGAAATAGTATAATATAGTGGGCATAGTCAAGAAGCAGTAGGAGCACAAAATGTTTGGAATTAGGGAAGCTGTTTTCCAAATTCTGCTCTTCCACCTATGTGATCTTAGGCAAGGTTCTTTATTCTTTTGTTAATTCACTTATAAATCCAACAAACATGTCTTGAGCATCTTCTATGTGTCAGACACTGTGGAAATCACTGAGAATAGAAGGGTAACAAAGTCCTTGCTCTTATAAAGTATGGCAGGCATGAGAATGTGTCTTGAAGATCTCCAACTACAGGAGCAAAATTGCCTGAGGGCCTCAGTCTATACTCTGAAATGCACTGTAACATTTGCACCAGGCTACACTTTCCATGGGCTGCTCCCTACCAGTGACAGCAGCATAGATACTAAGACAAGTCCATTCCTGGAAGACAGTGCTTGAAAACTTAGTGATAGTCTTGCTGAACATTCCTTAGATTGCATAGCAGTCTAGTTCACTTCAACCCAACCTTTCTTCCCTCCCTCTGTCACTCAGGATCCAACTTGCATCACATGCTCAGAGCTCTCTCAACTTATGCTTCTCCCCCACCCCCCATTTTCTCTCTCATGCATTTCCCCTAATGAAAATCCTTACACATTTAATCCCATGAATGTGCATCTTGGTGTCTGCTTCTTAGAAAATCTAGACTAACATATGAACTATGTATTCTAGTGAAGGAGACAAAACATAAACAAGCACATAATAAGGTAATTTCAGATAGTGATAATTACTTAAGGTAATAAAATAGCACAGTAGAATTATCAGGGGTGGTGGGTGGGGACAAGGACATTGTTCTTCAGCTTGAATGGGCAGGGAAGACTTCTGTGAGGAGTTGACATCCAGTTGAAAGCTGAATGATGAGATGTAAAGATACTGGGCTAGAGCAGTCTGTGCAGCATGAAGGGCTGGAGCCCAGCAGAAGCTGTGAGGGGGCCTCCAACACCACCACAGACCTCTGGTCTGATCACAGAGCTGCTTGGAGTTATACAGTGACACTGCAGCAGAGAGCAGGCACAGCATGGATCTGGTGGCTACCCATCTTGGGTTACTGCAACTGACACCATTCTGTGCTCTCAGGTACAGGGCTCCAGGTCTGCACAGAGCTTGGCTTTGCAATAGCCACCTTCGCATTGCTCCTGCTAGGCTGGGGAGGGAGTGGGTAAAGCACACACTCCCCAGTGCCATGCCCTGTGACTGGGAGCCAAGCACCCCTCCCCCACAATGCAGGCTTTGAGCAGAAGAAGGGGCCCCACAGACTGGATAGACACCACCTAAGAAGGCTTGTGGCAACTGCCTCCATGGGACCTGGGCAGAAGGAAAACCCTGGCCGCCTGGTGGCCCTGGCCCACTATCCCACCCACTATGACCCCCATTCTGAGCCCCCCCACCCCACCCTGCACAACTTCACTTTTGTGGTTCCCCCGCTGCTGTCTGACCCTGTGGCCTTGCCCATGAGTCTCCTGCCCTGCCTCCAGGCCGCAGCTCAGGCTCTGAGCCTTCTGCTGCACCCGAGGCCCCAGTTCTGACCCTGCTCTGCCCCTGAGGCTCCAGCACTCCCATCAAGCTCCCTGGCTCTGCCACCAAGGCTTCATCACAGCTGCCAGGATCAGGGCTCCGCCCTGGAGGCTTCAGCACTGCCCTCAGGTCTGAGACTCTGCCCCCCTTCTCCAAGACTCCAAGGCTGCTGCAGGACCCAGGGCTCCACCCTCTGAGGCTCCAGCGCTGCTCTGGGGCTCCAAGGCTCCTCTCCTGTGGATCTAGTGCCCTTGCCAGCCCATGATTCCATCCCCGAGATTCCAGCACTGTGCCTGGTCCCCGATGCTCCACCTCTGAGGTTCTACCACTGCTGCTACCA
Source organism: Indri indri (assembly GCA_004363605.1). NCBI lineage: Eukaryota > Metazoa > Chordata > Mammalia > Primates > Indriidae > Indri > Indri indri. Next base: position 122,072 of record RJWJ010000095.1, read on the forward strand.
ATGATCCACCAGGGACCCTCCAGCCTCCAGCTGCCATTACACCTGGACCGCTTTTGAGCAAATGCCCACAGCCTGGACACCGACGGCCACTGCCTAGATAGCCTCACCCAGCTATCACTTCCCCTCCATGGGGAGACCCTAGGCAGAGCAACCTCCTACAACACCAGCATCCATGAGAGGGTCTCACCCAAACCACAACTCGAGCTCCCAACAACAATCTGGGGAACAACATGCTGCTCCACACGAAGGTATTCCAGACCCAGCTTAAACTGTGACAATCACATGTGAATGGGACAAAACAGAACAGCTGTATTACAGGCTCTCAGTGAGCCCGCCCCTCCCCTGTTGGGTCAATCTTCCAGAGTGGGAGACAAAAACACCATCTAGGGACCTCCCCTTCTTCTCATTGAGTAGGAGAGTTCCCAGTAAAGGAGAACAGGTGCCCTGCAAACCTATTAGTCCTGAGCTGAGAGGAGAGGATTCAGATAAGAAGTAACCAAAAGAACTCTGGCAACATGAGGAAATGAAACAGATCATCACCCCTAAGGAATCACAAAGGATCTACAGTAGTAGATCCCAACCAAAAGGAAATTGTCAAAATGTCAGAAACGGATTTCAGAACATGGATGGAGACTAAGATGAATGGAATTACAGAGAAAGTTGAAAACCAACAAAAAGAAACCAAAAAAAAAATATTTCAGGACAGCAATTAAAAAAATGAAAAAGTTGCTAAAGAGCTAGACAATGCCAGAAAGGATGTAACAGAACTTAAAGAAATGAAAGCGTCATTAGGGAATTTCAAAATACAGCAGAAAGCTTCAGCAACAGGCTAAACCAAGCAGAAGAAAGACACTCAGAGCTTGAAGACAAAGCTCTCGAGTGAACCCAGTCATTCAAAGACACAGAAAAGAGAATAAAGAAGACTGAACAATCTCTCAGAGAAATATGGGACTAGGTGAAGTGAACTAATATATGTATTATAAGTATCCCTGAGGGAGAAGAAGAAAAAGCAAAAAGCACGGAAAATCTTTTTTTTTTTCTTTTTTTCTTTTTACACTGGGAGAACTTTGTGCTAGGAAAATATATTCTAGGGAATTATTGAGGAAAACTTCCCTGGTATTGCCAGAGATTCAGATATCCAGATCCAAGATGGTCATTGAACATAGGGAAGATTCATAGCAAATAGGACATCTCCAAGACACACAGCCATCAACTTGGCCAAAGTCAAAATGAAGGAGAAAATTCTACAGGCAGCAAGACAAAAGCAACAACTAACCTACAAAGGAAAACCCATCAGGCTAAGGGCAGGCTTCTCAGTAGAGTCCTTACAAGACTGAAGGGATTGGGGCCTCATCTTTAGTCTTCTTAAACAGAACAATTGCCAGCCAAGAAAGAATCTTGTATCTTGCAAAACTAAGTTTCATAAATGATGGAGAAATAAAACTTTTCCAGACAAGCGGATGCTAAGGGAATTTGTCACTACCAGACCTGCCTTACAGGAAATACTAAGAACTGCATTATACATGGATCGGCACAATAGATACCCACCAGTGTAAAATCTCCCGAAAATTAAAGCTCATAGCTCTTATAAAACAATAGCACAAGAAGGAAAACAAAGCGATAAGGCACCACCCAACATGAGGAACAGAACAGCATCCCATATATCAACACTAACAGTCAACATAAATGGTCTGAATGCCCTAGTAAGTGCTAAGATACATTACTGTCATATGAAAATTTTGTGTATGGATATTTGTAAAAATAATGACTTTTTCCTGACTATAAGCAATAGGTGCTCATTGTAGAAATTTTGGAATATTTGAAAAATACAATGAAAAAATAATTTCTATAAGCCTATCATTGAGAAAAAAACACTGGATATTTTGGTGTGTTTTCTTTCAGTCTCTATGAGACCATTTGTATTTTTACTTTTGCTAATATCTGACAGATATTTTGAAACAAATCCCTGAATAAAACATGATTGTTTTGTCTTTGATCAAAAGAATCTTTGCCTTGGGGCTCCAGATTGGGCTTGTGATATGTCTTTCTTTTTAAAAAATCAAAACAAAAATAAAGCCAATAGCTAATACTTACTAAAGGCTGTACCCTGCATGCTAGGCATGTTACATGCATCATATAATTTAAATTACTTTCTGATGTAGGAACTATTATAATTCCCAATTACAAAGAGAAAAATGAGGCATAGAGAGGTTTAGTATATTGCGAAGGAGGAGCTAGGTGGAGGTGAAGCTGGTAATGAAACTCAGTTTGATGAATACAGAGCCAACATCCAACCAAGCCTCCATGGCAGAACCCCCTGAGAGTGAGTCTTTAAGTTTACATTGAATTTGGATGTGTGTGTGTGTGTGTGTGTGTGTGTGTGTGTGTGTGTGTGTGTGTGGTGGTGGTGGGATGGTGGCATAGAAAATATTTTGTTGCCTGTTGCCACTACTTCCCTCCAACCTCAGAATAAAAGGTGTATCTGGCCCGTTCTAGGTAGAGTCAAAGCTTAGAGGGGACTAGGCCTAAGGCTAATGTGAATGTACAATAGGGCTTAGGCTGTGAAAAATGTCATCTATTCACATCTTTGAGTTTAGGCAGCCACTTCATCCACTCAGACATGCCTTGTGTTTCAGAGATTCTCTCTGTAGTCACTGTCTAACTCATCCAGGATGCAAGTGGAACAAAGACTCCCAGAGTCCCAGAGTTATCAGTGTCTGAGTGTACGTACTTCTTCCTGTGTCTGAGCACATAAATAGACATGAGTAAGGCAGGTGAACTTTGTTAATAAAAAGATAATTTTATCTCATATTTACCATTTGTTGAACCATCACTATGTACTTTACCCTAGATTAAGTACTTTACCCATTTTGCAATGCATTATTTCATTTAATCTTCATAACAAGCCTACAAGGAAGGTTGCATTGTGATTCTCATTTCAGTGACAATAGAACTGAGGCTTAAAGAGGTTGACCAGCTTGGTCAGGTCATAGATCAAGATAAGAATGATGGAGTTGCCCACACTTTGAAACTTGAGTACTACAAACTACAGAGCTCGTACTCTTTCTCTCTCCTTTACCACTCCCCAAAAAAGACTCTCTTATTTCCCTTTGTTAACCAGTGTAACATGACATTGTTTATGGCCAGGAGAGAGAACATATTTGATATAGAATCCCTCAGAGACTGATACAGCCAATCAGATGGCTCTTATCTTTTATAAGGACCTATTTCCTTCTGTTTCTCCTACCAGACCTTCCAAGTTTGGGTTGGATGTCTGTTGACAACTCCTAGTTCCACCCAGTTGTTCAGGAATGGTCCATAACACGAAGAAGAAAAACTTTAAATGGCTTGTTTTTGCATTGCATGTTGCAGCCCTAGGAGGAAATTTGGATGATTACCAGTTTATAAAAATAAGAAAATGAAAACCATGCTTAATAGGAAAGAGGATTGCCAGTGATTGGAGCCAGCCATGAACCTTTCAAAATATGATAGAAGAAGGGGGTGGGGCGGGAAATGGGTCAGGGGAAGGATGAATCAGAGTGTGAAGGCAGCTTAAGCCAAAGGACTGTCTAACAAACAGACTCTAGACACTTAACTAACTCTAGTAACTCCATAATAGATAGGGAGGAAAATACCCTTGAGTTAATTTTCCTTCTATTCCTATTCACTGGGGGCTGAGGAACAGTCATCACTGAGGGCATTGACAGATGAAATGACATGCCAATTCAGATGGACAGAAGGAGATCTAGAAGCTAATGTACCTGTTGCTGGGACCCAGTCACTCCCTTGGCCTTAAAGCAGCACTTCACTGTAGTACCCTTCCCATTGTATTGTTGGTGTGGGTTCCAAGCAATGTCTTTGGATTTCCTCATGCTTGCAGGTTCTAATTAAGGCATGGGTCTGCATAATATTGCATACACATGATGCATATAAATTAGCAAGAGAACAGCGTTGTCCATGAAGAAACTGTAGAATACAGTCCCTGAGGAAAGGAAGCTAGTGATTTAATTGGGGGGACCCCCTAAACACATATCTGAGAGACCTTGATTACTGATGAAGAGATAATATGTGCACATAAAAAAGAGTAAAATCAAAAGTGAAGGGAATAAGCTCCTAATTTTCCCACTTCTAAGTCCTTTAACCTAGATCAAGAAATGGGTATTAGATGTGGTTAAAAAAAAATTGCTTTCATGTGTCTGTGTCAATTCTCTCTTCTATGAGGGATAGGTATTGCAGGGAGAAGCATAATGTACTTTCTTGGAAATGAATCCAATGCACCAACTTTTTTTACTAAGTTAAGAGAAAAAAAAAATGACAAGGCAAGAGAGCAATGTAGTGTCTTTGAAATTCCTTTGCATATATTTTCTTGGGCTCTAAGAGCAACATTTGTCTGGGGAAAACAGCCCTGTCCTTGTATTCCATATGCAGGCTTACAATGAGTTCCCATAGTCATCCCAGTATCATAAAAAGCTGTTCTCATTATTCCTGCCTCTCATAAATGGGCCTGTAGGAGTGGAACCAAGTAGTAAATGAGACTAAGTAGTCAATCTGAGACAGCCTCACCAGTTACAATGCTGACCTCTTTCTTGACAGGAACCGTTGGAGCTTGCTGTAATTCTTTTTATACAGACAGAAAAGTGGCATTGTACCTGAATCTTGGGCAAGATACTATCATTGGCAAGGTTTCTAAGTCAATAAAACAGAACAATTAATCACAAAAATGAAGTATTAAACCTCATAAAATAGGACTTTTGGCAAAATCCAGAATTGACTTTAAGAGTACCAACAACTCCCTTTGGTGACTACATGAACCTGCCCGAAATTAGATGGCGATTAGACTAATGGAGAACATGTTTCTGAGTTATTAAGGCACTTCTGGATTTGCATTTATAAAGAATTCATGGACTCATTTTAGATGTCAGAATAAATGGCATTTGGGATGAGAAGGATGGTGACTTTCTGTAGCAGTCTAAGGCGGGGCCTTACCCAAAGTGTTTTCTTGTAAGGGGATAGCAGTTTGCACTACTAAATCAACTGGACTTGCCACTCATTATTTGCTGTTTAGTACTGAAGTTTCATGCTCATTCCTTCTATCTTTGTGCTTGGCATTGCCACTTCTCCTGAACATCTCGGTAAGCAAACACAGGTTTCAATAATCTTGTCCCTCTGACTTCATTAATAAGACATACACTTAAAATTCAGAGGATTTAATTGTTTATCTATTGCTTAAAAAATATAGAGAGGAGGAGTGATGTCAACAGGGTGGTGGAATAGGAATTCCCTGCATTTGTTTTTCCACAGAAACACCAATTTAGTACATGGACCAAAATAATTTTTTGAGAATTTCAAAATCTAGTTAAGAAATTGCAGTACCTCTGGCAAGGATTAAAATTTGCCATATTGAAGTAGGTAAAAAGAGAACTTTCACTTTACCCATATCAGCCTCTCTCTCAAGTTGGCATGGCTCAGCCCTGGGAGAGAATGTCCTGGCTCAAAACTTCTTTCTTGGAGGGAAAGATGCCTGGTTTCTCTCTCCCCTCATTCAGAGTGCTAATGGAACAGGCACAGTTTGGGTTCCCAGAGGCTGATGAGAACAAAGATTAAGTGGGGGCAGTTTGCTTCCATCAGAAGTAGGGGAAAGGAGGGGGGCATATGTCTAGTGTTCTGGTTTTTTGGAGGACTACCAAAGGGACTGGTATCTGTGTCTTCTGACTTGGTGAGCTGGTATACTTTAGCTGCCTGATGGCCACTGAGAACAAGAGAGAATGGGGCATCTTGCTGTTGTAGAACCACAGAACTTTGTAATACTGCCCACAGACACCAGAGGGAACAAGAGATTATGAACTTCAGAAAAAGAAATTACATCCACAGGCCAGGAGCAGCCACATACCCCCCAAAATATGCTTCAAAGGACCCCAGGAATCTCTAGGTGGGCTGATTGGTAGGGTCTTCCCCTGTGGGAAACAAGTTCATTAGGACTGGGAGAGGTGGCTGTTTTTTCAAATGTGCAGATCCCAATACAGCTATGAGACACATGAAAAAACAGGGAAACATAGTCCAAGGACAGGAACAAAATAAAACTCCAGAAACTGATCCTGAAGAAAATTAGGTATATAAATTATCTAACAGATAATTCAGAATAACCATTATAAAAATACACATTAAAAGTATCATACACCATGTCAATTGGGATTTATCCCTGGAATGCAAAGATTGCTCAACAATCTGTTATATACCACGTTAACAGAATGAAAAATAAAAATCACTTGATCATCTCAATAGATGCTGAAACGGTATTTGACAAAATTCAACATTCATTCATAAAAAAGAAAAACACTTAACAGACTAGCAACAGAAGGAAATTATATCAACCTAATAAAGTTCATATATGAAAAGCCCATAGCTAGCTTCATATTCAACAGTGAAAAACTGAAAACTTTTCCTCCAAGATCAGGAATAAGACAAGGATGCCCATTCTCACCACTTCTATTCAACATTATTATTGGAATTACTACACAGGTAAATTAGGCAATAAAAATAAATAAAAGGCACCCAAATTGGAAGGGAGGAAGTAAAATTGTCTCTGTTCACAGATGATGTGATCTTATATGTAGAAAACACTAAAGATTCCACAAAAATAAAAAACAAAAACAAGAACAGAGGAGGGGACCAAGATGGCAGGTTAGAAGCAGCCTGCACTCACCACTCTCAAGGAGAGGATCAAAGGATGCAGGTAAAGGATAACCCTTGGATGGCCCATCCCAGAGAGAGCATTGTGAATCATCAGAGAAGTAACTGGAGACACCCAAAGTAGGGGAGAGAGAGAGGCAGGGTGATTCACTCAGCAAGATCAGAAGGTATCCAGGGGAAGTGTCCATATGTGGGGCAGGGTCAGAGGAGAAATCCCCAGGGCTCAACATTCTCCTAGCAGACACAGAAACCCAAGCTGCGAGGGGGTTCCCGCACCACAGCAAGCTTCTGAACTGATCTGCGAGCTGCTTATAGACTGTGCAGCAGCATTGCAATGGAGAATAAGAACAGTGGGGTCTCACTGCCTCTGGCCCCAGGTTATTGCAACAGACAACATTCTGCCCTCTCGGCCCCAGAGTGTCCAATCTGTAGAGGGGCTGGCTCCACTGCAGCTGCCTCCCCACTACCCCTGCCAGGCTGGGGGGAGTGGGCAGGGTGGCAATTCTCATATGCTTTGTGACTGGGTACCATGCACCCCCTCTAAACTCCTTCACCAGCCACCTCCCAGGGATTCAAGCAGAGCAGGTGCCCACTGGCTCTCAGCATCTGCCACTACCATCTCGCCATCTGCTATCTCCACAGCACTGCAGCTGCCACCTGAGTGGTACCACAGAAGCTGCCAAAGTTGGATCTGGGCAGAGGGAGAGCCCTACCCACCACAACTACCTGGCAAGGCACCCTCTGTCTCCCTGGCTCCACTAGCTGTGGGTGGTCCAGCCATTGAGGCTCAGTGAGTCATCCTACCGCTGGCCACAGTCCCAAGACCCACCTAGGGGCCAGTCAATATCCCCCAGCCTGTCCAGGAGCCCCACAAGGTCCCATACCCTGCAAAAGCACCCACAAAGGTCCCCCAGCCTACCCAGGCACAGGGCAAGATAATAAATGCCACCCACCTCTGTGGAGAGGGACTCACCTGGCACCCTGCCAGAGCTTCAACACTGGCCAGGGACCAACTCACCACTCTGTATGAATATTCCACAGTACCAGGACAGACTTTGACAACCATTGGCTCCCCAGGTTCTCAGGCCTTTGGATTTAGACTGCAAATACAACACGAGCTTTCCTGGGCCCCCAGCTTGTAGATGGTAGATCATGGGACTTCTCAGCCTCCATAATCAAGTAAGCCAATCCTTCGTTATAAATCTCTGTCTATAAATCTATATATATTCTATTGGTTCTGTTTCTCTGGAAAATCATGACTAATATAATCATATATGTGTTGGTTTATTTCTGAGCTCCTTATTCTGTTCCGTTGGTCTGTTATTAATACCACTACCATATTTTTTGGATTACTGCAGCTTTATAATATATTTTGAAATCAGGAAGTGTGGGACCTCTAGCTTTGTTCTTCTTTCTCAAGATTATTTCGGTTATTTGGAGCCCTTTGTGATTTCATATGCATTTTAGGATTGTTTTTATATTTCTGTAAAAAAAGCCACTGAGACTTCGACAGAGATGACATTGAATCTATGCATTGCTTAGGGTAGTATGGACATTTCACGATATTAAGTCTTCAAACCCGTGAACACTGGTTGTCTTCCACTTTATTTGCATCTTCTCTCATTTCTTTCAGTGTATAAGCCTTTTGAACTGAAAAGTTTATTAGCTAAGTTTATTCTTAAATATTTTATTTTTTTTGATGCTATTGTAAATGGATTGTTTTCTCAATTTCCTTTTGATTGTTCATTGCTAGTATATAAAAATGAAACTTGTTTGTATGTTGATTTTGTATCTTGGAACTTTGCAGAATTTATAATTAGTTCAAACAAGTTTGTTCTTGTTTTTGTGTATGGGTTTTTTTAACGTCAAAATATTAAGGGGATACAAATGTTTCTATTACATGCATAGCTTTTGTAATGCTTAAGGAAGGGCCTTTGTGTGCCTATCACCTGAACAGTGTTTACTGTAACTGATGGGTAGGTTTTTACCTTTCCTTCTTCGTCCTCCCCCTTCTTGATTTCCAATGTCCTTTTACTTCTCCCTGTGCCCACCTGTACTCATGATTTAGCTTCCACTTATTAATGAAAACATATGGTGTTTATTTTTCCATTCCTGAGATACTTCACTTAGGATAATGGTCCCTAGTTCCATCCAAGTTGCTGCAAAAGACATTATTTCATTTCTTTTTACAGCTGAGCAGTACTCAGTGTGTGTGTGTGTGTGTGTGTGTGTATGTGTGTATAAATTTTGTTAATTCATTCAAGAATTGATGGGAACTTAGGTTGATTCCACATCTTTGCAATTGTGAATTGTGCTGCAATAAACATTCTAGTGCAGGTGTCTTTTTGATAAAATGACTTCTCTTCCTTTGGGTGGATATCCAGTAGTTGGATTTCTGATTGGAATGGCAAGTCTACATTTGTTTCTTTGAGGAATCTCCATACTGTTTTCCATAGAGGTGGTACTAATTTCCAGTCCCACCAACAGTGGGTAGGTGTTCTCTTCTCCCTGCATTCATGCCATCATCTGTTGTTTTTTGACTTTTTGGTAATGGCCATTAGACAAAGGTAAGGTGATATCTCACTGTAGTTTTAATCTGTATTTCCCTGATGATTAGTGATGTTGAGCATTTTTTTTTCATGTTCGTTGATCATTTGTCTATCTTCTTTTGAAAAACTTCTGTTCATGTCTTTTGACCACTTTTTAATTTTCTTTTTTCTTGCTGATATGTTTGAGTTCTTCATAGATTCTGGATTTACCCCTTTATGGGATATATAGTTTGTGAATATTTTCTCCCATTCTGTAGGTTGTCTATTTACTCTGTTGATTATTTCCTTTGCTGTGCAGAAGGCTTTTAATTTAATCAAGTCCCATTTATTTATTTTTGTTGCTGCTGTATTTGACTTTGGTGTTTTAGTCAGAAATTCTTTGCATAGGCTGATATCTAAAAGAGTTTTTCCTATTTTTTCCCTAGAATTTTTATGGTTTCATGCCTTACATGTAAGTCTTTCATCTGTCTTCTATTAATTTTGTATATGGCAAGAGATATGGGTCCTGTTTCATTCTTCTGCATGTGGCTATGCAATTTTCCCAGTACCCCATTATTGAATAGGGCTTCCTTTGCCCTGTTTTGTTCCATTGGTTTAGGTCTCTAATTTTATACCAGTACCATGATGTTTTGGTTATCATAGCCTTGCAGTATGATTTCAGTAAGGTAATGCGATGCCTCCAGATTTGTTTTTTGCTTAAGATTTCTTTGGGTATTCAGGCTCTTTTTTGGTTCCAAATGAAGTGTAGGATTATTTTTTTCTAGATCTGTGAAATATGATGTTATTTTGGTGGGGATTGCATTAAATCTATAAATCACTTTAGGCAGCATGGACATTTTAACAATGTTGATTCTACCAATCCATTAGCATGAGATGTTTTTCCATTTGTGTCATCCGTGATTTCTTTCATAGTGTTTCATAGTTCTCCTTGTAGAGATATTTCACCTCCTTTGTTAGGTATATTGCTAAGTATTTTATTTTCTTTGTAGATATTGTGAATGGTATTGAGTCTTTGATTTGACTCTCAGCTTCACTGCTACTAGTATATAGATTTATATATGTTGATTTTGTAACCTGAGACTTTGATGAAGTAATTTATCAATTCCAAGAGCATTTTTGTACAATCTTTGGAATCTTCTTAATACAAGATCATATCATCAGTGAAAAGTGATAGTTGGACATCCTCTTTCCCAATTTGGATACCTTTGCTTCTCTTTCTTGATGGCTTCAATCTCACTGTTAGGTATTGGTCTGTTCCAAATTTCTATTTCTTCCTGATTGAGTCTTGGGAGGTGTGTATTTCCAGGAATTTGTCCATTTCCTCTACATTTTCTAGTATATGTGCTAGAGATTTTTGTAGTATTCACAGATAATATTTTGTATTTCTGTGGTATGAGTCGTAATATCTCCTTTTTCATTTCTGAGTGAGGTTATTTGAGTCCTTTTTCTTCTATTTCTGGTTATTCTAGCAAGGGGTCTATTGATTTTGTTTGTCTTTTCAAAGAACTAATTTTTGTTTCATTGATCCTTTGTATTTGTTTGTTTGTTGTAATTTTGTTTTATCAGTTTTATCTGATATGACAATGGTTAGACCTGCTCTCTTTTGGTCTATGGGCAGGGCAGGAGCTGCCTGGGCAGGACTGCAGGGTCAGACCACAACACAGGAACTGCAGAGGTGGAGCGGCATGGGTGGGGAGCAGCTCTGGTGGTGTGGGGACTGTAGATACAGAGCCTCACAGGTGGGGGGCTGCTCCAGGGGCATCGGGACCATGGAGGTGGGGCCTTGAAGGTGGGGGATAGTTCCAGTGGTGTGGAGGTATGTTTGGTAGTTCAGGAAATGTGGAGTTGGAGCTGCATGGGTGGGGGAAGGCAACAGCGGTGCACGTGGAGCTGCATGGCTATGGAGCAGCTCTGGTGGTGCAGAGTCGTGTGGGCCGAGAGCAGCTCTGGTTGTGTGGATGCTGCAGAGATGGAGTTGCACAGGGTGGGTGGTGAGGTGGGGGTCAAGGAGAGTTGGGTTGTAGGCTGGGGTTGCCAGGTGCAGCCTGGGGTTGCCAGGTGGCTGAGATTCTCCCCGTGTGCAGGTCCCACTGAGGCAGTTACTGTCAGCTTCTCAGGTGGTGTCTATGGCACCTGAGGTGCCCCTCTGCTTAGATCTTATGTTGGAGGGAAGGGGTGCTTGACCCCCAGTCACAGGGTGTGGCGTGGGGGATTGTCTGCTCTGCCCACTCCCTCCCTGCCCCAGCAGGGGAGATGCAAAGGTGGCTGTTGCAAAGCCAAGCCCCATGCATGCAGATCTGGCACCCTGTACTCTAGAGGTCAGAATGGTGTCTGTTGCAGTAACCCAAGATTGGTAGCCACCAGATCCCTGCTGTGCCCACTTTCTGGTGCAATGTGTCTGCACAGGCTCCACACAGCTTTTTGATCAGTCCAGAGGTCTGCAGTGGTGGTAAGGGCCCTCTCACGGCTCAGGCCACAATGCCTGTGGGTGAGTGGGGAGCCCCAGGGCTCTCTCATTCTGTCCTTACTCATGTGTGAATGCTTCCCCTAGGTTCCTTCCAATCTTGCCAAATGAATTGCCCCATTACCTTCTCCTTCACTCTGAATGTCCTCTGTCACTTCTCTGGAGTTTTACAGTGTTCTCTCCAAGAAGAGACATCCATAGACTGGCATCTCCCTGCAACTTTCGATCCTCACCTTGAGAGCAGTGCATGCAGGCTGTTTCCAGTCCACCATCTTGCCCCTCTTCAGACTGTCTAGTTTTTATAACTGCTCTCAATTACTCTATCATAGCCAGAAGTGGAAATGCATATTCTCTTTTGAAGTATTAATTTAAAATTTTTGGATTTTGTTTAGAGAGAAAGTAAAATTATTTCTATATAAATCCGGTCCTGATGTCTGGTCTGAATTCTGCCTGGATGGCAACATAATAACTCCTAGGATTATTTTCTTACCTAAACCTCCAAATTGATCCCTTATTTTATCTTTTCATATTTGAAGCTTTGAGAAAGTTTTTTGTACTAAATGGATTGGAGAAATATATCTTAATCCTTTATACCACAACCCTATAGTTCTTTTAAAGATGCTTATGATTCCATTCCTCTGTATGTGAATAAGAGGATGACCTTCATCCTTCCTCTCACCCTTACTCCTTTTCTAGCTTCAGACAATTAGAAAACAACTAGCCTCACCCCTGGCATAAAATTAATACAAAATAAATGTTGATGAATGGCTGAATAACAAATAAACAAATCAAATTGCTTCATTCTGTAAAAATTGGTTGGGAGATTTATTTCATTCTTCTCTTTCATTGTTTGCCCTCCCCTTATTTTAATAAAAAAATTATCTAACATTTATGCTAACTTGAGGCTACTCTCTGAGGGTCTGTAGTAAGTGAGATATAAGGGACTGAATTTCACAAATTTTAGTTCATGTAAAGGTATGTCAATAAATTCATCTGTTTGCTCCAAATAATTTATTTGCCTGCAACCCAGAAATAGTAATAATTTTTGACTCTTGGCTATATATATACTTGGCTAGTCTTGACTGGTATAAACAGTTCTTCCCATGTGACTTCTATTTTGAAATATGACATAGCTGGTGAGACAAAGCTAAATTGGTTGCTCATTGCCTGGTCTCATTTTTGAAAGTATCTCTCCCAGAGTAAACTTAGAAATAGGAAATCACTGTGTTATGTACTGAATTTCCATCAGGGCCTCTCTGTCACGTTTCTCCATCTTTGCACATTTTTACTTATTCCTTGAATGTCCTCATTTTTGCCTGTCTGGTGAATTACATACTTCAATGCCCAAAAATGTTCTCCTTTGTGAAGTTTTACCTAATAACTAAATAACATCACATGCTTTCTCTTCTTGCCTCCCTTTGTTTCCTTGTTCTCTACTATAGTGCTTGTCATTGCAGTGAATTATTCATGCATCTCTCTTCCTCACTAGACTTTCACGTGGTCACAAGCATGGCCTTACTCTTCTATCTTCAGTGCCCAACACAGTACCTAATACCTGTTAGTTCCTCAGTACATTTTTTTTCAAAGATAACATTCAAACATCAAATTCACCCTTTTTTAGTGTACAATTCAGTGGTTTTTAGTTTATTCATAAAGTTGTGCAACCATTGCCACTACATAATTCCATAATCTTTTCATAACTCCAAACGAAACCCCATACTCATTAGCAGACTTCCCTCATTTTCCACTCTCCCCGGCCCCTGGCAATCACTAATCTGTTTTCCATATATGAGTTTGCCTATTCTGAACAGTTTGAATAAATGGAATCACACAATAAGTGGCCTTTTGTGTCTGGCTTCTTTCACTTAGCAGAAAAATTTCGAGGCTCTTCCATGTTTTAGCATAACTTAGTATTAATATTTTAATGATTTTTATGGGTGAATAGTATTCTATTATATGGATATACTACATTTTGTTTATACAGTCAGCCATTGATGGACACTTGGGTTGTTTCCACTTTTTGGCTATTATGAATAATGCTACTATGAACATTTGTGTACAAGTTTTTGCATGGATATATGTATTCCATTCTCTTGGATATATATGTAGAAGTAGAATTGTTGGTAACTCTTATATTTAACTTATTGAGTAATGGCCAAACTGTTTTCCAAAGTTTCAGTACCATTTTACGTTCTTACCTGCACTTCATGAGGATTCCAATTTCTCAGAATCCTTTCCAACACTTGTTGTTATCTGTTTTATTGATTATAGGCATCTTAGTGGATGTAAAGTGGGATCTCATTATAGTTTGGAATTACATTTCCCTAATGAGTAATGATGTTGAGCATCTTTTCATATACTTATCAATGGCTCATGTTAAAATTGGGTAATTGGTGTATTTATTATTGAATGTGAGCATTCTTTATATATTTTGGATATCAGACTCTTATCAGATGTGTGATTTGTAAATATGTTCTCCCATTATGTGAGATGTCTTTCCACTTTCTTGATAGTGTCCTTTGATGCACACAAGTTTTTAATTTTGATGAAGTTCAATTTATCTATTTTTTTTGTTTTGTTTTCTTGTGCTTTTGATGTCATGTCTGAGAAATCATTGCCTAATCCAAGGTCACAAAGATTTGCACCTATATTTTCTTTCAAGAATTTTATAATTTAGCTTTTACACTTCAGTCTTTGATCCATTTTGAGTTAATTTTTGTACATGATGTGAGTTAATTTTTGTATATGTTGTAAGGTAGGAGTTTAATTTCATGTTCCAGTCATCTCAGCACCATTTATTGAAAAGATGATTCTTTCCCCCAATGAATTGCCTTGCCACTCTTTTCCAAAATCAATTGACCATAAATATATGGATTAATTTTTTGGCTCTCAATTTTATTACATTGATCTATGTGTCTTTTATAATGATGCTACTACACAGTCTTAATTACTATAGTTTTGTAGAAAGTTTTGAAATTTTACTTCCTGCTTGTATAGATCCTCAAGGTTAGCCAGATGTGAGCACATAGGATCTTTTCAAGTCTTTCCTGAGTATGTACACAGCCCTGGTCATGCACATAGTCTTAAATATGCACATGGCTTTCCACATTTCCAGGAATATGTCAGAGCTTTTCAAAGCCCCTCTAGATATCTCATTCCTCAGCTTTTCCTTTTAAGCTCTTTGGTTAGCCTGTTGTATGTCCCGAATGCTATCCACCATCTCAAGCAGCCATGACTGCCTGTGATTGTTTTTGACAAATGCCCTCAAAAAAATGTTTTCACTAAGCAAGCTTTGTGTCAGTTCAAATAAAAAAGACAGCCTTGAAGTAGAACTTTCATGGAACCACCAGACAGGACAAATAATGACATTTTTGGGGGAAGGTGGCTTTGTGGAAATTCCAATCCCATCCTGTCCTGTCTGTCTACTGGCTGCTGCACTCCTGGTTTGCACCAAGTTTGTAGGCTGTTGGTTTTTAAGGCCACTATAGAGCTGGGGCAGTGGGGGGATGGGAATAGGGCAAGTTAAATGACCATGAAACTCACTTTTCTTATCGGGATTTGTTCATTTTTCTTAAATAAATGTTCCCCAGATTGCTGTAAGCCTTTGATTAATATTCAGTTCTAAAAAAGAAGTTGATTCTGACAATGCTCATGGATTGGAAGAGTCACCATTGTTAAAATGTTCATACTGCCCAAAGTAATTTATAGATTTGAGGCAATTCCCATTAAAATACTAAGTTCATTTTTCACAGATATAGAAAAAAAGAATCCTAAACTTCATATGGAACCAAAAAGAGCAGGAGTAACCAAAGCAATCTTAAACAAAACAAAACAAAATCCCCAAATCTGGAGGCATCACATTATCTCACTTCAAATTATACTACAAGTCTATAGTAACCAAAACAGCACAGTAATGGTATAAAGGTAAGGACATAGACCAGTGGAATAGAATAGAGAACCCAGAAATAAAACCATATAGCTATGACCAACTGATCTTCAACAAAGCAGACAACAACATACATTGGGAAAAGGATGCCCTACTCAACAAATCATTCTGGGAAAATTGGATAGCCACATGCAGAAGAATGAAACAGGATCCCCATCTCTCACCATATACAAAAATTGACTCAACATGGACTAAAAACTTAAAAGCATGACCTGAAACCATAAAAATTATGGAAGAAAAGATAGAAAAACTCTTCTATACATCAGCTTAGGCAAAGATCCCAAATGCAAATATGGCAGCAACAAAAATAGACAAATAGCACTTAATTAAATTAAAAAGTTTCTGCACAGCAAGGAAAATAATCAACAGAGTATATAGATAACCTACAGAATGGGAAAAAATATTCACAAACTATGCATCTGACAAAGAACTATAGAATCTACAAAGAACTCAAACAAATCAGCAAGAAAAAAAAAACCCAAATAACCCATCGGAAGGTAGGCAAAAGACAGGAAAAGAGTTTTTCCAAAAGAAGATAGAAAAATGGCTAACAAACATATTAAAAAATGTTCAACATCACTAATCATAAAGGAAATGCAAATTAAAACCACAATGAGATACCACCTTACCCCTATCAGAATTGCCATTATTAAAAAATCAAAAAACAAATGTCGGCATGGATGTGGTGGAAAAAGGATCACTTATACACTATTGGTGGGACTGTAAATTAGTACAACCTCTGTGAAAAACAGTGTGGTGATTCCTCAAAGAAATAAAGGTAGATCTACCATTTGATCCAGCAATCCTACTACTGGGTAGCTACTCAAAAGAAAAGAAGTCATTTTATCAAGGAGACCTGTACCTGAATGTTTATCACAGCACAATTTAAAATTTCAAAGATATGGAATCAATCTAAGTGTCCATCAGTTGATGAGTAGATAAAGAAAATGTGGTGTGTGTACACACACACACGCGCACACACACAAAACATGAGGTACTACTCCGCCACAAAAAGGAATGAAATAATGTCTTCTGCATCAACTTGGATGGAACTGGAGATCCTTATTCTAAGTGCAGAATCTCAGGAATGGAAAAACAAATATTACATGTTTTCACTAGTAAGTGGGAGCTAAACTATGGGTATACACAGCCATAAAGTGGTGTAAAGGACATTAGAAACTAAGAAGGGGGAAGGTTGGGAGGGGGATGAGGGATAAAAACTTACTTATTGGGTATAACGTACACTATTCTTGTGACAGGCACACTAAAAGCCCTGACTTCATTATACAATTTATCCATGTAACAAAAACACTTGTAACCCCTTAATATTTTGAAATAAAAAATATTTAAAAAATAAAGTTATCAATCATCACCAAAAAAAAAAAAAAAAGAGCAGAGGATTTTTGGTGGTCCTATCTTCCCCATTTTTCCTGTCATCATCAGTACATGTTTTTGAATGAATGAATGAATGGAAATACATGTGCTCACTGAAATGCCCTCACGTTGCCCAATTTAGCCAAGAAACTAATTTTTTGAGTTGCTTTATCTGCTATAACCTGCAGACACTGGGTCAATCTAGCACTGAAACGGACTGTTGTAACAGGAAGCGAGATGGGATAGAAGTTGCTTTCAGTATTCAGGTGCTTTATATTGGCTGTCCAGATTTTTTTGTTCAAGTATGGAGGGCACCACCTGCTGCATTTCTTATGATTTAATTACTTCCTGTCTTCTTTCTACGGCTTTCAACCATGGTCTTTGGTCTTGTATTTAGAGTCATATGCCTTTGGTTCTTATTTTTGTCCTAATTTTAGCAGCTGTCTTGCCTTGAATTTAGAGCCTCTGAACCCTTTTCTTTGTTAATTTCTTTATTTTTTGTACTCACTGAGTCTTTCTAACGCAAATATCTTAATGAATTTTGAGGTTGAATCATCACCTTTTTAAGTCTTCCTGATCCTTCTTGACCATCAATCTTTGGATACATTTATTTGTTCTCTTTCCTGACCACTACCCTGCACTTTCACCTTGGATGTGATGCTAAGCTTCATGCCCCTTTTCTAGTGATCCTTTGCCCACCAATGTACCCTGCAGTTGACACCACCTCAGCAAGATATAAAATCACTAAATTTTTCTTTACTTAGATGTAATTTTACATCTTAATAGATCAAATTAAGTCTGCTCAATTAACGCATAAAAGATTATGTAACTAGCCTTTGGAGATATGCTAACTCTTTCTAGCCACTAGGATTCAACACGCTGAATGAGTACATTTTAAGATGTTGGTTATAAAGCAAATATTTGTATATTAGATTATTTTTACACACTGAAATGTATTCTAATTCTGGAGATAGGTTCCCACACGGGGAAAAAAATCTCTGCACATATTTAAAAATCATAAAAAGTCCCCACTTGGGGATCTTTGAAAATACTTTCTGTTCTTGTTATTTTATTGTGTTAACTAAAATTGTGTGCTTTCTTCTTCTTTCTTCTCCAACCTTCTCTTAGCTTCTCTGTCCAACCAAGATAAAAATATTCAATCTAGTTAAATACACTTACTGCATCAAAATTTTTCTTTTAATTGAATAATTACTTTGCATTTCAATAGCTATTAAAGCACCAAGTAAACATTGGCTATTGAACTTAATTCACCCATGCAATCAGGAACCTAATGAACAATCTTCATGGTCACACTAAGATTTCATATAGATTATCTACCTGTTTCTCTATTAGATACTTAATTCTTACCTCATAGGCTCTTCATTCCTCATGAGATTTAATACGAAATAGCTAGATAGGCAATATTATTTTGAGTTTTGAACTCCACTACAAATTTCAGGAGAAAAGATGACTATATGGAGATAATTCTATTAGATTTAATTCAAACACTCATTACTAAATGTCTAGTATTTAAAAACACTGCCACCTCCTTGCTGAGGAAACTGTTTTTGCTTTTGTTTTAAAAGTCATCAGCTGGATTCACTTCAATTAAGTGTATATTCTTGATTGCTCTGGAAATTGCTTTTAGATGCTAACTTATTACAAAAGTACTTTAAAAGGAGATACTGTGACCCCAGCTCTGTTTCTCTAAGGATTTATTTTGATTCCAGCCAAAGAGACAAGACTGGAAGACTGGGACAAAAATTTAATAACATTTTAGTGCCTTCATATTCTAAATATGTATATAGTCCAAACTATGCCAAATAAATGAAGTGTAAAGCAGGATTGGCCTGTAGTAAAGATTTCCCATACTGTTAATAAAAGAGTGATTCCCTCTGTTCAAAAAATGCTATGTAATCAGACCCAGTAACCTTAGGGGATTAAATAATCTACCAGTATCCAGATGTTGATACTGAGACAGAGAAATTGGGACCAATCTTGTTAAGATAAGTTCGGCAGGGAAAAAAAATGAGACAAACATCCTGTCTATGTGTTTTCTCCAAAGTTCTCGCACAAGTTCAACTTAAGATTTGCCACAATTCATACTCCTGGTAGGAATTCAAGTTTTAGTCTTCCTCCAAATAAATAAACTTGTTGCCATTTGTGGTGGGCAGGAAAGTGACTTTTGAAAAATCAATGCATTTTATCCATTGTGGTTCTTATTTGTTGATTGTTACTAGCCAAATAAGTAAAGGTCAAGTCTCTCTCAGGACTCTCGTGATAAAAAAGAATTTAAAAGTCCCAGGTGCTACGACAAGTGTTGAAACCTTTTTAGTTTGGATGCTCCAAATTGCAATAGGAACATGGAAACTCTCCCAGTAGTCTTTTTCTAAGGTCCTCAGAATGAATTGGAACATGATGTAGAGATGTCAGAATTCATGTCTCTTGCCTTACAAAGCCAGGCCTAAATACTGGGTAGTATCTCCCTGACATCTGAGATTTGGATTAGTATTTTTCAAGGGAATGAAGAAAAGATGCCAGCAATCGGCCTTCAATTTTTGTGATGACATCCACACCAGCAATAAAACCTACCCTATTTGAAGCTTATCATCTAAAGAACATAAACGAATCATGGTAGCTTCCTCCTTGGCTTGGACAGTTTACAAACACAAACCCAGGCCTGGACTTGCTTTCCCCACTACATATAAAAAGTGTAAGGGGAGCTGAAGACAAATCAGCCTCACTTTCTCCTTGGGAAAGTCAGGATATTTTAGTATGAGACACAAGCAGGACAGGCCCCACTCAGAGGATCAGTGTCAGCTCTGTGCTCTCTGGCCTGAGGGCACTAGATTGTCCAGCTACACAACCCTTCGGCTGCAGAGTGTTGGATATTCAAGGATCCCACTGCTGTTCCTGTCCCAGCCCTCCTACATAGATCCACAGTGCTCCATGAAACACCCACCCCATCATCATTCAGAAATAGTCACAGTTTGAATCAATTGAAGTTTGGAAATGATTCCAGAGCCATTTGGACCTGGACAAGGAACTCATTAAATGAAAATCCAAACCAATTCAAATATTGGACCAATTATAGTCTGATACAAGTGACATGCTAAAGTGATTTCAGATTTGAATCCCTCAGACACTGAGCAAATTCAACTTAGTGAAAATATTAAACATCATCAAAGTATTTGGGGAATAACAAGAGGTGTCCTCTACCAATCTACCCCCTGACCCTGCTCTTATTCCCATCTCTCACAAGCATTCACCATGGCTATGTTGTCTCAAGGACGCTCTGGAGCTGGGCTTTTGGCTGGTCTGGCCCACTCTCCAGAATACCAGCCACACCCTGCCACCAATAAGGCACAAGGAGCCCCCATCAGTTATTAGCTTTCACAAACATCTCTTACTGGAAGGCACCAGATTCTAATTTGCCTTCCCTTGGGTTTGTGTATTTTCAGAGGCTAAAAGAATTCCAAGGCTTAAAGGACCTGATGGTCAAGAAAAGTCAGGCTTTCCGCCACTGGAAACCGAGTCACTCCAAGAAGACCTTCTGTCCCTTGAGGTACAGGCCTAGGTGAGGGATTGCCTCATTTACCTCACATTTGGAAGGTCTTTCTCGTTTTAATCTGCTTTTCCTGCTGTATTCCATTCTTGGCTTAGAGGAGCAATGAGGTAGACCAGGTTAGCCCTGCAGGTGCAAAGCATTTGTAAGAAAAAGCCTTTCTGATCCCTGCCCCTGTGTCAAATTGTGAGGTAGATGAAGGATACCTAAGGCAGTGGTCCTCAAACTTGGTTGGCACCTGGGCTCACTGAGCTACAGAATTACTGGGAGGAGTTACAGTATTTCCATTTTTAAAAAGTTCCCCCAGGTGATTGTGAGGTAGCTATATGAGCATTTAGGTAATATTGATGTAAGGCACTCTTTTCATTTTCCTTGGCTTTCTCCCCTAATGCCTCTTCAGCTCCCATCACAAGGTCCTCAATGCTGTCTCTGGTTTTCCAGGCTCCCCAGACCGTGGCGTCATAGGCCATGAAAGGCCTCCCTATTGTCTTCCCCAGCACCTCATACATGCGCGCATGCGCACACACACACACATACACTCTCAGTGCTCTCAATCCTATCTAATAGATTGAACATAAGCCAAAGAAATTATACTAAATTACAATGGAATCCTCAATAAGGTTAATATGGGAGTGACTGCATTTTGAAAGAAGACACGAAGTTTAGGGAGAACAATCACTAGGTGGAGAGGGGATGTTATTTATCAAGGCAGCTTTCTTTAAGACCTGTTCACATTGTGTAGAGAATGCTTACCCCTATCTCTCTGTAGTACTGACTCTCACCTTCCAAAGGTGGGCCCCAGTCATTCGCATTCAGAAAAGCCAGAACCAGCTCTCCATAGCAACATGGAAAGTACAGAGACAGCTGTGCTATTGCTCCTAATCTACTCCAGATAGCACTGGGAGAGAACTCCATCTGCTACGGCTGTCTAACGGTGCTTTGGCCAATGGCTGTGGCATATCCAGCTGGGATGGTGCCATTGCTAGATTAGCATCCTTAAGGACAGACTTACCTTTCTTGCTTTGCTTACTAGCTGCCCCTGACTACACTCCAACGTCGTAGCTCAGGATCCCACTGGTTTGTGAAAGTATCAAGTCTCAGTTACCCCAACACCAGAAAGTTATGCAAACAACTTTTTTTTTTTTTTGGCCACTATGTAAGGAGCTGGGAGGATCCAATAATTTATTCAAAGGAGAAAGGAAAATGATACATTTCTTGGGATCCTGAAAACAGGGTGTATTTACATTACTGGCCACATTAAATCCTTTCATGCTTTTTGGAACGTAATAGAAAAAACAACTGCATCATCTTGGAAAGTGAAAGGCAAAGTAGAGACCCTGTGTTGAGGGATCTTCAATCTTAGGTGCTTCCAGGGATACTTCCCATTTAAATCAGAAGCAGGAAGGTCAGCCCTGTTCCCTCTTGACATGCCTTTTCAGCTAAGTCTTCCAAGATCCTTACTGCTAGTTGAGATACTGGTCTCCCAGGAACTGGAGAGAGTCCAGGGCTGAGCTCACCATGACCACAGGAAATTCAACTCACGCTAATGACCTGTGGTGCCTGCCAGCTTGAGTGAGATGCAAGCCAGAGACTCAAGAAGCCAAAGGTTCTCTGGAGTCATCTCCCTTCTGCTTTGCAGTTTCTCTTGATGTTTCCCATACAGAGATAGTCTGTAGAACCTAAAGTCTTCAGCTAGACTTTAAGATGAGACTGAATTGGAGGTTTACTTAAATCTGGTATTCTCTTTCCATGTGATACACTGTACACTGTCCCTTCATATCTCTCAATCTCTATCTGCATTCATTTTGCTTCCAGCTTATGGTGATTTCTTCTAGGAAAAGTCAGCTGGAGGCTTCCAAGCTCCTGAGACTGATTGCAGCTGTTTGCTGTATGTCTAAGTCCTCTGACACTGGCTGGGCATCAGAAATGTTTTGTGATTCTTGGGCCGCACCCCATGCTACTATACCAGAATCTCTGTGTTGGGGCCAGGTATCAGGGTTGTTTTCAGTGTCCTAAGTGATTATGACGTGATACTCCTGCACTCCCACTAGGCTAGTCATTACATGATTAATCTCTCTCCTGTTTGAGACTGAGAATTGGGTCTCCTGACTTCTAATTCTTGATTTGCCACTAAACTTGCTGCATCAACTTTCCCAAAGTCACTTGATTCTCATGGGCTTCAGGTTCCTTACCTGCAAGGAGGTGGGAGTAGGGTGGGGTGAGAGGCTAGACCATATCAGTGATTATCAAATCTAATTCCCCAATATGTTAATTTTTGGAACTTTTGCAAACATTTGGATATGGTGGTTGAGGTTTGTTTCTCTACATTCCATCCTCCTCCAGCCTCTATCACCCCACAATCTTTATGAGCTTTGGCACATTCTGAAGCAAGGATGCCAGAAGGAAACAGATGCCCTTTTAGCATAATAATATATGGAAGCCTTCCTTGCAGAGGTTAATTTTGACAGTGTAAAAGGTCTTATAAACTTTTTAATAATCACCCTGATGCTAGAGAATTAATGATTTTTCAGAGGTTATTATGTCTCCCCTCCTCTCACAGTATCCAGAACCCTCCCAGCTTGACCAGACCAAGATAAATGATTTAATTGAATAGGAAGCAAAGGGAGCATTAGCAAATTGTATATTATGAAGGGCCTTGGGAGAGGGCAAGAGGAAAAAGCCCAGGAAAAGAGGTTTCTGTGCTGATCACAAAGGGATGGCTCCATGGGGCCTTCAGTGTTATGATCCTGCATGTATTAATGGAGGAGGCAGAAGTGGGGATATTTACAATAGAGCGAGAAAAGCCATTCCAGACTCTGCTCTGTGCTGTTGACTGGGTTGGAACATACTACTCAAATTCAAAGAGCCTTTTGGA
Source organism: Indri indri (assembly GCA_004363605.1). Classification (NCBI taxonomy): domain Eukaryota; kingdom Metazoa; phylum Chordata; class Mammalia; order Primates; family Indriidae; genus Indri; species Indri indri. The sequence continues at coordinate 145,535 of RJWJ010000095.1, forward strand.
TATTGCGTAAGTGTGGTAAGATCTTAAGGTGTTTTGATGTTGGAATTTACAATCCATCTATAAGTGCAAGGGTACACAAGTGATCATTCTTGGAGAGTGTCTGGTTTAATAGGTCTGGAGTGGTACCCAGGCATCTGCAGTTTTAAATATCCACAGGTGATCTTTATTTATACCTGGTACTCAGATTTACATTATTAAGTTAATTTTCATATTTTCTTTCGACTTGTCCAATTTCTTACCATTCTCTCTCCCACCACCCAAATTCTCTCCTGCTTTTGTGGGAAAAGGCTCCCCTTCTCAAAGTCAGAATCCTCTTTGCCTCAGGGCACTTGGTTTGACAAGCACGGCACAGGCTAGATTTCACTTCCTACTTGCCCCATTGGCTGGGTGCTTTGTGTAGGGCACAACTTGCACTCTGTAACCAAAGGAAGGAAAAGGATATGGGCTTTGGAGACAGCAGATCTGTGTTTCAGCCACAACTCTACTTTCTAGCTCTCTGAACTTGGGCAAGTTACTTAATCTCTTTGAACCTCAGTTTGATTATATATCAAAGAGGGATAAAGACGTCTACTAAAATGACCAAATCTAATGGCAATAGTAAACCTACCAAATCAATTCTCAGGATTCATTTGATTGATATGCAACATTTGCCACATTTGATCATTTCTGTTTTCTGGATTTACTTCCTCTGCTTAGCTTCTGGGACACTATTCTCTATTTATTTTTTTCTTTCCTCTGTTGCTATTCTTTCCCAGCCTCTTTTGCTGAATTCTTTTTACCTTCCCGACTGCTAATCATTGGGGTGCCCAGGACTCAGTCATCTGTTTATACTTATTTCCTAGGGAATCTCATCCAGTCTTATGACTTTATTTATTTACTTGTTTTTTTGCTTGAAGTTGAAGTAAATTTTATTGCTACAGTTTTGAAATATGAACAAAAACAATTCAATATTTAAAATAATAATGACTCATCCAGTTTTAAGAAGTTAAATATCATTCTTATGCTGATGACCCCCAAATGTGTTTCTAGCTTTAACTTTTACCCTGAATTCTAAACTCTTATACTAAACAACTCTACTTGGATATATTAATGTAATAGGCATCTCAAACTTAATATGTCCAAACCGAACTCCTCATTTTCCTCCCCAAACTTATTTTTTCCACAACCTTCCCCATCTAAATGAGCAACGTCTCCACTTGTCCCATTTCTCAGGCCTAAAGCCATTTTATCTCAATTCACACTTCTAATCCATCAGAAAATCTATTGGCTCTACCTTAAACTATATCCATGTGGCCTCTACTACTGCTATACTGGTTCAATCCTCCATCATCTCTCTCCTACCTATTGCCATAAAGGAGTAACTTGTCCCTTCCATCCACCTTCCTCCACCATAGTCTGTATTCCACATGACATGCAAAGAGATCACTTATTTGGTCAAAATCCTTCTATGCCTTCCCCTCTCACTGAGAATAAAATCACAAAATCTTCTCATAGCTTTGCCATGAGGGTTTACATGATATGTTTCTTCTCTATTATTTCTCTAATCTCATAGATCATTTAGCATCTTGATCACTCCTTTCCAGACACACTGGCTTCCATATTGGTCCTCAAACATGCCACATGTGTTTGTGCCTCAGAGCCTTTGCATTGCCTAGCCCTCTTCCAAGACTACTCTTTTCTTCCAAATGTCTATAGCTCATCGGCTTACTTTGTTTAGTTCTTTGCTCAAAAATTACCTTATCACAAAGTGCTTCCTTGGTCCTTTATCTAAAAATAGAACACCATCCCAACTCCTGTAACCCTTTATTCTCCTACCCAGTTATATTTTTCTTCATATAATGTATCATGACTTGACATAATTATATATTTATTTTTTGACATAATTATATGTTTATTTGCTATTTTTTTGTTTGTTGTCTCCTCTCACTTGAAATTAAGCATGTAAAAGTAGCTGCACCCTTAACATCTAGAACAGTGTCTGGCATATCATATAGGGCTAATATTTGTTAAATGAATGAACACATGAAAGTATGTGAGTTATATAATAAATGAGATATACACCTGAAGGGTTTGGTATATGCATGACACTTACTAGATATTTAGTAACTAGTCATTTCCTCTCCACTTCTAGCTTTTGTCTCTCCTTTCTCAAGGAGTTTGTTTAACTCCTACTATAAGCTACTCACTCTGCTGAATATGGTGATGGAATTGTCTCATCTACAAACAGCTCATTTTCTAGTCACTATATGCTAGTGGGAAAGATAGAGCTATAAAGAAATAATCCCCAGAGAATGTGGTTAAGAGCTACAAAAGAGAAAGTGTACTATGAGAACACACAAAAGGTGACAGAGTGTCACAGTGCAGTGACATTTAAGCTGAGCCAGTGACATTTAAGGGACTTTTGTGCAATAAAGGGGGAGGATATTCCATTCAGAAGGGCCTCTAGTGTGCCACAGGACATGAAAGTGCCCTGCACCAAGGTACACTACTTCGTAGTTGTGTAGTTTAAGAGAAAGACTAGCAGAGTGAAATGAAGAAAAGGTATAGAAATTAAAGTCTAATTATTGATATCACTATCTTTTCCATTATCTTGGTATAAAACATTATATTTTTCAAATCTATAAACCTTCTATATTTCTTTTGGCTTTAACAATATGTCAGTAGATAGTGATCCCCTTATCATACAAGTGAGAAAACTAAAGCTAAAAGAGGTTACATGGTTTGTCCAAGACCATACAGAAAGCTGATAGAGAATGAATGGTTAGAACTCAAGACTCCTATCTGGTTGACAATATGAAGTGAAAGGCAAATGACTATCTTCCTCAACTAGTTAAACATATTTCCAGAACTGCTTTCTAGATCTAAGGATTTCATGTTGCTCATTTTCTTTTAGTTTTTTAAAGTTGTATTTTTAATTGACACATAATAATTGTACATATTTATGGGTTAAAGGGTGATGTTTCAATACATGTATATAATGCATAATGATTAAATCAGGGTATTTATCATATCCATCACCTCAAACATTTATCATTTCCTTGTGGTGAGAACATTAAAAAATCCTCTCTTTGAGTTATTTTGAAATATATAATACTGTTAACTATAGTCACATTTCTGTGCAATAAAGTATCAGGACTTATTTTCCTATCTAACTAATTTTGTACCCATTTTCTGACATCTCTCCATTGGCCCTTCCCTCTACGCCCTCCCAGCCTTTGGTAACCACTATTCTACTCTGTGTTTCTATGAGATCAGCTTTTATAGATTCCACAGATAAGTGATATTATGCATCATTTGCCTTTCTGTGCCTGGCTTATTTCACTTAACATAATATCCTCTAGGTTCATTCATGTTGCCTCAAATGACAGGATTTCATTCCTTTTTATGGCTGAATAGTATTCCATTGTGTATATATACACCACATTTTCTTTATCCATTCATCTGTTGATGGACACTTAGGTTTATTTCACATCTGGGATATTTTGAATAGTGCTGCAATAAACATGGGAGTGCAGATATCTCTTTGACATACTGATTTTATTTCCATGGATAAATATCCAGTAATGGGATTGTTGGATCATATGGTAGTTCTACTTTTAATTTTTGGAGAGAACTACACACTATTTTCCATAATGACTGTACTAGTTTACATTTCTACCACAGTGTACATGGATTCCCATTTCTCCACATCAATGCCAGCATTTGTTGTTTTTTGCCTTTTTGTTAATAGCCATTCTAATTGGGCTGAGGTGATATCTCATTGTGGTTTTGATTTTCATTTCCCTGATGATTAGTGATATTGAGTATTTTTTCCATATACTTGTTGTCCATTTGTATGTCTTATTTTCAGATCTTTTGATGATTTTTGATTATATTATTTGTATTTTCCTCTTGAGTCATTTGAGTTCCTTGTATATTCTGCATATTAAACTCTTTTCAGATGGAAGAAAAGAATTATTTTTTTCAATTATTTTTTTCCCATTGTGTAGGTTGTCTCTTTACTGTGTTGATTATTTCCTTTGTTGTGCTTTTTAGTTTAATAAAATCTCATTTGTTGCCTGGGTTTTTGAGTTCTTATTCAAAAACATCTTTACCCAGACCAATGTCATGAAGCAGTTCCCCCATATTTTCTTCTAGTAGTTTTATATTTTCCAGTTTTACATTTAAGTATTTAATCCGTTTTCAGTTGATTTTTGTATATGGTAAGAGATAGGGGTCTATCTGCATTCTTCTGCATGTGGGTCACCAGCTGTTCCAGTACCATTTACTGAAGAAATTCTCCTTTCCGTGGTGCATGTTCTTGGTACCTTTGTCGAATATCAGTTGGCTGTAAGTGCATGAATTTATTTCTGGTTTCTCTATTCTGTTCCATTGGTCTATGTGTCTATTTTTATGCCAATATCATGATGTTTTGATTACTATAGTTTTGCAGTATATTTTTAAGTCAGGTAGTGTGATAATTCCAGCTTTGATTTTTTTTTTTTTTTTTGAGACAGAGTCTCACTCCGTTGCCCTGAGTAGAGTGCCATGGCTGCAGCCTAGCTCATAGCAACCTCAAACTCCTGGGCTCAAGCGATCCTCCTGCCTCAGCCTCCTGAGTAGCTGGGATTACAGGCACACACCATGACACCTGGCTAATTTTTCTATTTTTAGTAAAGATGGGGTCTCACTCTTGCTCAGGCTGGTCTCAAACTCCTGAGCTCAAGCAATCCTCCCGTCTCAGCTTCTCAGAATGCTAGGATTACAGGTATGAGCCACTGCACCCAGACTGCAGCTTTGATCTTTTTGCTTAAGATTGCTTTGGCTACTTGGGGTCTTTAGTGGTTTAATAGAAATATTAGGATTTTTTTTCTATTTCTGTGAAGAATGCTGTTGGTATTTTGATAGGGTTTGCACTGAATCTGTTGATTGCTTTGGGCACTATGGATGTTTTAACAATATTAATTCTTCCAAACCATGATCATGGAATAGCTTTCCATTTATTTCTGTCCTCTTCAATTTCTTTCATCAGTGTTTTATAGTTTTCATTGTAGAAATCTTTCACCTCCCTGGTTTAAATTTATTCTTAGGTGTTTTTTTTTTTTTTAGCTGTTGTAAATGGGATTGCTTTCTTGATATCTTTTTCAGATAATTTACTATTGGCATATAGAAAGGGTACCGATTTTTGTATGTTGATTTTGTATTATACAATGTGACTTAATTTATTTATTAGTCCTAATAGTTTTGTGGTGGAGTCTTTAGAGTTTTCCATATATAAGGCCATGTCATCTGAAAACAGGGACAAATTGACTTCTTCTTTTCTAATTTGGATGCCCTTTATTTCTTTTTCTTGTCAAATTGCTTTGGCTAGGACTTTCAGTACTATGTTGAATAAAATGGTGAAAGTGGGCATCTTTGTCTTGTTCCTGATATGAGAGGAAAAGAATTCAACTTTCCCCTATTCAGCATAATGTTAGCTGTGCATTTGTCATACATGGGCTTCATTATATTCTGGTACATTCCTTCTATACCTAATTCATTGCAAATTTCTATAATGAAGGAAAGTAAAATTTTATCAAATGATTTTTCTGCATCTACTGAAATGATTATATAATTTTTGTCCTTGATTCTGTTAATGTGATGTATCATTTTTATTGATTTGTGTAAGTTAAACAATCTTGCATCCCTGGGATGAATCCTACTTGATCATTGTGAATGATCTTTTTAATGAATTACTGAATTCAGTTTGTTAGTATTTTTTTGAGGATTTTTGCATCTATGTTCATTAAAGATATTGGTCTGTAGTTTTCTTTTTCTGTTGGGTATTTTGCTGGCTTTAGTATCAGGGTGATACTGACTTTATAGAATAAGTTAGGGAGAATTCCCTTCTTCTCGGTGTTATGGAACAATTTCAGTAGGGTAGGTACCAATTCTTCTTCGTAGGTGTGGAAGAATTCAGCTGTGAATCCATCTGTTCCTGGGCTTTTTTGTTGTTGTTGTTTTGGGGAAAATTCTCATTACTGATGAAATCTTGCTATTCAATATTGGTATGTTCAGGATTTCTATTTCTACCTGATTTAAGCTTGGGAGGTTGTATGTTTACAGAAATTTATCCATTTCCTCTAGATTTTCTAGTTTGTGTGCACAGAGGTGTTCATAGTTATATCAGATAATCATTTGAATTTCTGTAGTTATCAGCTGTAATGTCTGTTTTTTCATTTTTTTTGATCTTTAAAAATTTTTTATTTTTAATTAGTACAGGTATATACCAGTTTCATATATATTTATGGGATACATGTGCTGTTTTGATATGGGCATACAATATGCAATGATCAAATCAGGGTAATTGGTATATCTATCACTTCAAGCATTTATCATATCTTCTGTTAGGAACATTCCAATTCCATGCTTTTAGTTATTTTATTTTATTTTTTCATTTTTTATTCCAATAGATGTAGGGGATAAAAGTGTCTTTTGTTACATGAATGGATTGTATAATGCTGAAGTCAGGGCTTTTAGTGAACCTGTCATCACAATAGTGTACGTTGTACTCAATAAGTACATTTTCACTCCTCACTTCCCTTCCACCCTCTCCCCATCTTAGTTTTCAATTTCTATTACACTACCTTTTGATCATATATTCCCCTTGTTTAGCTCCCACTTACAAGTAAGAACATGTGATATTTGTTTTTCCATTCCAGAGATACTTCACTTAGGATAATGGTCTCCAGTTCCATACAAGTTGCTGCAAAGGATATTATTTTATTACTTTTTATAGCTGAGTAGTACTCAATGGCATGTGTGTGTGTCACATTTTCTTTATCAACTCATGAGTTGATGAACTTAGGTTGATTCCATATCTTTGCAATTGTGAATTGTGCTGCAATAAACACAAGGGCACAAGTGTCCTTTTTATAAAATACTTCTTTTCCTTTGGGTAGATACCTAGGAGTGGGATTGCTGGATAGAATGGGAGGTCTACTTTTAGTTCTTTGAGGAATTTCCATACCATTTTCCATAGAGATTGCACTAGTTTACATTTCCACCAAGGTGTATAAGTGTTCCCTTTTCACAGCATCTGTACCAACATCTTTTGTTTTTTGACTTTTTCATAATGGTCATTCTGACAGGGTTAAGTGGTATCTTGTTGTGATTTTAATTTGCATTTCCCTGATGATTAGTGATGTCGAGCATTTTTTCATATGTTTCTTGGCCATTTGTCTATCTTCTTTTGCAAGAAAATCTATTCATGTCTTTCACCCACTGTTTGATAGTGTTATTTCATTTTTTTTCTTCCTGATTTGTTTGAGTTCTTTGTAGATTCTGGATATTAGTCCTTTGTTGCATGGATAGTTTGTGAATATATTATCCCATTCTGTAGGTTGTCTATTTGCTCTGTCATCTCCTTTGTTGTGCATAAACCTTTTGGTTTAATTAAATCTCATTCATTTATTTTTGTTGTTGCTGTATTTGTGTTAGTCATCAATTCTCTGTCTAGGCCAATGTCCAGAAGAGTTTTTCCTATGTTTTCTTCTACAATTTTTATGCTTTGAAGTCTTCCATTTATGTCTTTAATCCATCTTGAGTTAATTTATGTATATGTTGAGAGAAAGGGATCCATTTTCATTCTTCTGCATGTGGCTATTCATTTTCCCAGCACAATTTATTGAACAGGGCATCCATTTCCTACTGTTTGTTTTTTTCTGCTTTGTCAAAAATCAGATGGTTGTAGCTACATAGCTTTATTTCTGTGTTTTCTATTCTGTTCCATTGGCGTATATGTCTACCTTTATACCAGTATGATGCTGCTTTGTTTATGATAGCCTCGTGTATAATTTTAAGTCAGGTAATGCAATGCCTCTAGATTTGTTCTTTTTGATTAGGATTGCTTTGGCTATTCAGGCTCTATTTTCATTCCATATGAATTTCAGGATTATTTTTTCTAGATCTGTGAAAAATGACATTGGTATTTTTGTGGGAATTTTGTTGAATCTGTAAATCACTATGGGAAGTATGTACATTTTAACAATGTCGATTCTTACAATCCATGACCATGGGATGTTTTCCATTTGTTTGTATCATGTATGATATCTTCCTAAGTGTTTTGTAGTTCTCCTTGTAGGGATCTTTCACCTCCTTGGTTAAGTGTATTTCCAGGTATTTTATTTTCTTTGCAGCTATTGTAAATGTTATTGAGTTCTTAATCTGACTCTCAAATTGATTATTATTAGTATATAGAAATACTACTGATTTGTGTACATTAATTTTATAACCCGATACCTTAGTGAATTTATTAATTAATTCTAGGAATCTTTTCATGGAGTCCTTGGGGTTTTGTGGATATAAGATCATATCATTGGCAAACAGGGATAGTTTGCCCTCCTTTTTCCTGATGCACTTTATTTCTTTCTCTTGCCTGATTGCTCTGGCTAGGACTTCCGGTCCTATGTTGAATAGAAGTGGTGACAGTGGCCATCCTTCTCTGTTCTGGATCTTATGGGAAATGCTTTTCACTTTTACCCATTCGGTATGCTGTTGGCTGTGAGTTTGTCATATACGGCTTTTATTATTTTGAGGTATATTCCTTCTATGCTGAATTTGTTGAGGAAATTTTTTTTTAATGATAGTGGGGTGCTGGATTTTATTGAATCCTCTTTCTCTATCTATTGGGATGATCATATGGTTTTTGTTTTTAAATCTTTTCCTGTGGTGAATCACATTTATTGATTTGTGTATGTTGAACAATCCTTGCATCCTGGGATGAAACCTACTTGATCGTTTTGAATTATCCTTTTGATGTGCTGTTGGGTTTTGTTTGCTAGTATTTTGCTGAGGATTTTTCCATCTATCTTCATTGGGGATATTGGTGTATCATTTTTTTTGTTGTTGTTGTGTCCTTTCCTGGCTTTGGTATTAGGGTAATATTGGCTTTGTAGAATGAGTCGGGGGGATTCCCTTCTTCCAGATTGTATAGAATAGTTTCAGTAGGATAGTTGCCAGTTCTGCTTTGTAGGACTGGTGAAATTCGGCTGTGAATCTGTCTGGTCTGGGGCTCTTTTTTATTGGGAGATTATTTTTATTACTGCTTCAATCTCACTACTCATTATTCGTTTGTTCAGCATTTCTATTTCTTCCTGATTCAAACTTGGGAGGTTTTATTTTTCTAAAAATTCATCCATTTCATCTAGATTTTCTAGTTTGTGTACAAAGAGGTTTTCATGATAGTTATAGATGATATTTTATATTACTCTGGTATCAATTATAATGTCTCCTTTTCCTCTCTGATTGAGATTGTTTGTGTCCTTTCTCTTCTATTTCTAGTTAATGTAGCTAGTGGTCTATCAATCTTTAATTTTTCAGAGAACCAACTTTTTGTTTCATTGATTCTTTGTATTTCTTTTATATTATATATTGTATGTATTATATATATATATGTTTTATATAAATATATATATAATTTCTTTAGTAAATTTTTCATTCATCTCCTGAATGATTTTTCTGTTTTTTTTCTTTTAGTTGCTTTCCCATTTTCCCTTGGATTTCCTTGATCTTCCTTATGATCCATATTTAGAATTCTTTATCTGTCATTTCAGTATTTTCATTTTGGTTGGGATCCATTACTAGGGAACTGGTGTGATCCTTTTGGGGAGAGGATCCTTTCACTCTGATTTTTCATACTTCCAGAGTTTTTATCCAGATTTCTTCTGATCTCTGTCAGCTGTCACTTCTTATTTTTGAATTTTCTTTTGTTTAGGTGGGACTTTTCCCCCTCTCTCTTATGGGTGTGCCTGTGGCTTATCTTGGGTAAGGACTTTTGGCTTTTCTTGTGTGTACTTTCAGGGGGGGCCTAGGTTCTGAATGAATATTTTGGTTATAGACAGTGTTAGTGTGGAAGTTTTCTCAATTGCTAGTTATTTGAAGGCTGTAGCAGTGGTATACTATGTGTGTGGGCAGCTTCCCTGTCTCTTGTTGTGAATGGGGAATGGAGTTCTTTGAAATATTTTCTCTTTCCCCAGCCCTGTGGATGTCTTAACTGTATGAATTACATTGGGACACCCAGTTCAATCTCTAAGTCAACATGTGGTGCTTGTGGGTAAGAGCAGGCCAAGCCCTGTATGATTGAATCAGTAAATGCTGTAATGAGTTGTGCAAGTAGATCTCCCTGCCAGTAGGTGGTACTTGCAGGTGAGAGTCAGCTGTAGTGGTGTTTTGGGACCTGTGTCTGGCCCTAGTCAACAAGAGAAGCACTCAGATGTCCCGGGCAATGGGTGGGGCTCTGCAGCTCCCCAGGGACCCTTTATTATTCTCCACCACATCCAAGGCAGATGAGGGGGTTAGACTGGGTAGGGCTGGATTGGTCAATCCCACATTCAGGATCCACAAAGGTGTGCACAAAAGCTGTCTCAGCAGGAATTGGGGGTCATCTTCTAGGCCATGGGGGAAAGCCACCAGGGAAGGGCTGAGGTGGCTCCACCCTGCCAAAAAGTCTGTGGGGAAGAATCTGGAATTCAAAGTCCAGCAGGCAGGAGTGGGTTTCACTCTTCTGCCACTTCCCTTGGCCAGCAGATTTCCCTCCTGCATCTGGGCACAGGCTGCAGCTGAGCTCACTGGCAATGCAGCTGCAGGCTGTGAGTTTCCTTGCCCAGGACCCAACCCCAGACCAAAAGCATAGCTTTCCTTTTGGGATAGGGGTGCTCATGTATGTGCTTCAGCTCAGACACACACTATACTCTCCTTTAGTTCTGCCCATGTGCTGCCCCTCTCCTTTAGATTTCCCCTCTCAAGACAAGTTCACAAATCTCTCCTCTGTGTCCCTGAATGACCTAATTGAGTCCCACTGGTGTTTTAGGCTTTCTTTGCTCTTTTTCATTTTTTTTTTTTTTCCCTCCTGACTGTGTTATTTTAAAAGATCTGTCTTCAAGTTCGGACATTCTTTCTTCTGCTTGATGTAGTCTGCTATTGAAGCTCTCAATTTTACTTTTTATATTTCAGTTATTGAAGTCTTCAGCTCCAAGATTTTTGTTTTTTTATGGTTGTTATCTTTTTGTTGAATTTCTTGTTCAGATCATGAATTGTTTTCCTGATTTCATTGAATTGTTTATCTGAATTGTCTTGTGTCTTGGTGATTTTCTTAAGATCATTATTTTGAATGCCTTTCCAGGCAATTCATAAATTTCTGTTTCTTTGGGGATAGTAACTGAAGATTTTATTTTATTTGTTTCTTTTGTGGTGTCATGTTTCCTTGCTTTTTCATATTTCTTGTATACCTGTGTTGGTATCTATTCATTGCACAGAATGATTGTCTCTTCCAATTTTATAGAGTGACTATTGTGGAGAAAGATTTTTGGCCTTCATATGTGTCATAGAATGTTGGTTGAGTAGGGTGCACTGGCTTTGATTCCAGGTGGGTGCAGTAGTGTAGTCTCTGTGCAGTTTCTCCAGCTGTAGTCAACATCAGCAATGCCTATGAATGCCTCAGTGACCTAGGCCACAGGAGTTTGTGCAACTGCTCTGCTGGGTCAAATGCAGCCTCCTTACTGGGGCCAGGGGCACCAGGCTATTCTGTATGCCATGAGTACAGGGAGGATGCTCTGCCAGGGGTGGGCAAAGCCTTCCTGCTGAGGAAAGGGGCATTGAGCTGGTCCATGCATTGCAGTTGCATGAGGGATACTTTGCTGGGGTCAGGTGTGGCCTCCCCACAGGCGTTGAGGGTGCTGAGTTGTTTTATAGACTGCAGGTAACTGTTACTTGGCAGGTAGAGCATCATGTGGGCTCAGGCACCAGAGTTATGGCTATTTCATTGGGCCCAGGCTCCAAATAGCCAAGATTATGGTATAGCAGCCACTGGGAGAGGAAAGATGGAGTGCCTCCTAGGCAGTCTATTCCCAGGGGGTAGGGCTCTATAGCTGCTTAGTTGGGGGGAATGGTGCACTACCATCTGCGGGCACAGTGTAGTGGTGGCAGACCTCAAGGATAGGAAGATACAGTGGCTACTGGCCCACAGAGAAGAACACACTGTAGTAGAGTTTCCATTTCTGAGATGGCACTGTATAGCAGCAGCCTGAATCACAAGGAGGTGGAGGGGGCTCCTTTTTTGGAGTAATGCAGCTGTGTGAACTCCAGGTAACTTCCTGGACTGGACTCAGGGCATGTAAGGACTGCAGGATTCTCCCGCAGCAAAGACTATAGGTGTCTGTGTCTTTAATGAAGGCTCCAGGGGGCCTTCTGCTTACCTTTTCCCTGCAGGGAGAATCCCAGCTGGTTCCAAGCTGATCCTGATTGGGAACATGGGGTGGCAAAGGCAGGGTGTTTCCTTTCCATTTTTTATTCAGCCATCCTTAATCTCCATGCTCCACAGGGTCTCTGCCCCTCTTTTGTTGCACTTAGTGCCCTCCTTTAGATACTCTGGTTGAAATGTGTTTATTTGTTGTTTTGTTCCTTTTCTGTGGGGGGAAAGGATGAGAATTTGGCATGTCCTATGGTCAGTCATCTTGCTGACATCACCTTTTTCTTAATTGGCCAAATCTAACTGCCGTTTACTAAGAACTTATCCTACTATGAACTTATCCTATTATGAACTGTATTAGGTTCATCACATATGTTATTAAGTCAGTTTTACAACAACTGTATGGTAGATAATGTTGCTGTTATAGGTATTATTTTATAAATGAGAAAACCATCACCTTAGTATACTTTAAATGACTAATTTATTAAAACATAAAAAAAAAAAAAAAGGCAGTGCCAGATTTTAGAATCAGGTTTGTTCAATGCCAATGCTCCCGTAGCTCTGCTACACTTCTAAAACGCGATCTAACTAAACGCCCGAGTCCATGTGTCTATTTGTGCTTCCTCTGTCTTACCTATATGGCAGGGTATGGCATTCTTGGCCTTTTACGTCTTACGCAGAATTGTTTAGTCACTGGAAATTTCATCTTCCATCGTAATTTTATATTTATATTTATACACTTCTCTAGCCAAATTATACCACATGTACTCATGTACTATTTTTCTGCTTTTGCTGTCATATAAGTATGGTCATATGAATCACTCTCATGTATCAAATTATAACACTGCTAAATAGGAAAAAATGACCACCAATTGTAAAGTTAGCCTAGTCAATATGATTAGTCTTTGTAAGACCATAAACAAAATCAGGAAGAAAATTTTTTCAAGTATTCTGCTGACAGTTCTTGCATAATGCAGTAATCACAAGGAGAAGATGAAACATTTTTTTAATCTACACATATCCTTTCTTAGATGAATAAAATATTAAAATCTGATTAACCATATATTTACCTCCAAATAGGTTCTTCTTCTGTGGTGTAGCTCAACTATGCCTTTATTCATCAGGAATTCTGTTCCAGACTGTGATATAAATCACAAGATGCTAAAATTTATATGGAAGAAGCTGACGGAGGAACAAAGTAAGAAAAGGCATGGTAGTAGGAATAGTCATGGTAGCCATGGAGTTCTGTGAGTCAACCAGCAGTGAATCAAGCAGTGAGATTCCCTCTCATGCTCCAAATATCTCCTTCTTCTTCCATCTCATCTCTCCTGACCCTTCTTCCATTATCACATCCTCTCTCTCTCCCTCCCACCCTCCTTTTCCTCTTTCTTTGTATCTCCACAGCTGGAAAATGTTCTCTATAATACTCATGTGATTTTATTGAGTCCACCTAGGTAATGCATACTACTCTCCCCATCTCAAGGTCCTTTACACTAATCAACATCAATGAAGGCTTTTTTTTTTTTTTTTTTTTTTTGCCATGTAAAGTAACATATTCTCAGGTTCTGGGAATTAGAACATGGACATCTTTTAGGGACGATTATTCTGCCTACCACATTATGGGATATTTTTTGAGAAAGAAAGTGGCATGATAACAGTGGTATTGAGGAAAAAACATTCTCCAATAATTATCCAGTATGGAACTTATCTAGTGCAAAGCTTAGGGCAGAGCCCTGCCTCTGCAGAAAACAACTTCCATGTGTTGTTAGTACAATGCAGAAGATGAATCCAGAAGGACATCTGATATGCTTACAGGCATATCACTTTCTCATTCTCATCATGCGCACACATGTCATTCAGGTCACCAAGGGGACAAATATCCATAGCTTCCAGAAGAAACTTCTTCTCTTCATTTCCTATGTCTAAATTGTTCCATGAAAAGAAAGGGCACAGAATTGCCCTACTAGAAACCAACATTTCAGAAGGGCAAAATTTTTTCCCTTTGTAGGCACTGGGATCTCAGGGGTGACCTTTCACGTGAAGCATTCCATTAAATAGTGTGGTTGGGTTACCAAATCTTGAAGTGAGAGGCAATGTTTGAATGACTATTTCTTGAGTTACCACCAGTATTCTGAAGAGAGAACAATAAGCTCAAGTGCTTTTGAGTAATAATTTATCAGGATGGCTAAATTATGAAAGAATACTTAAATTAGACAAAAGAAACCCGCAAAATGATGTGGCTCAAATGTTTTCCAACGTAAGCTTCTTTTTGAAAGTAATTTAAATGTTCGTCTGCCTTCTCATTGCATTTATGTGTGATATGTTTGGTAATTAAGTAAGGAGGACAGAAAGAGAATCCCTGTGGTATAAATTCCAGGAACAACTGCAGATTCATCCAAAGGTCACTTATAGATCAGAACAAGCCCAAATTCATAATCTAGTCTCAAATAGAATCCAGTATCCTATAAAAGTGAGACAAAATTATAATAGCCATTATTTTCACCCCTTAAAATATTTATAAAACACAGGATGCTGTTTTTTCAATCAGGCAATTAACTTACCCAGGGTGTTCTTAACCATTGATGTTAAATATTACAGCATAAAAATGAACTTTGCAACTTGCATTGTGTAAAGTATATCATGTATTCAATTTTCTTGGGTGTGTGCAGCTCACTATTTTTGCCTACACATGTTTTCCCAGGGAAAATATGTTATTTGAAGTCAGAACTATTCTTAAGCAGAATAGGCAACATTTGTTCTAACACTTTCTAACTTCTCTTTTGTAAGATTTTCTTCTCCTGAGGAAGTCATCACAGCCCTTCTCCCTGGAACCTACCCCAAATGGCCATGGACACTCTTACCTAGAGGTCTATACTCTCCCATTCTACTCCATTGACATTTCTCTAACTGTACCTCTTCCTTTTGGACACAAATGGCTGTGAGAAGGCTAGGTTCCATTTCAGGCAATGTAACATTTGTAGCCTACACACCCACCCCACTACAATATTTTAGCTCATTTGAGTAGGTTTTATAAGAGGTGACTTGGGTAATGACACCTAAAAATGGAAGGCCAGGGAAAAGTGCTAAATTTGGAGGCTTCTGGGCATCTACCAGAGAATGTATAATATGTACTGTGGCTCAAGAAAATAGGTGTAAGGAGAGCGGAGAGAGTTTCTAAAGGAGAAATTTGAACACATTACAGGAAAATTATGTTTATTCACAGGTTTGCCTTTGCTTATGGTCTGCCATTTGTGTGGACCTTTTAGTACCTATCAATTGCACTGAGGTGATAGTTAGGGTCAGCTATGTGTCTAGATAGTTTGTGCACTAATGTGTGAATCACAAGTACTTGGGCAACTTCCTTTGAACCCGTTTTGTTTGAAAGTTCAAGAGGGAGAAACAATGAACCTTGGGAGGTGTGAGTTTGTGGCATGTCATATCCAAGCCAAGGGAAATCTGTTAGCATCTTTGGATGCTCTGCCCAACCTCAGAAATTCAGAAATGCCAGACCAGTACTTTGCTGACCCTAGAAAGACTGCCACTCCCAGGGTTAGTCAATTCCTAGAGAGAGTAAATAAATTGCCCAGGAGCTCACTGGCAACCAAACCAATCAAGTCAAATACAAACCAACCAATCAAGAACCCACACCTCAACCGCCTCCTTTATTGGGGCTCTCACACTCTGAGCCTCTGTTCACCTACTCTAATTGCCCCAGGTACCAAACAACTAGGAATAACACCTATGCCCCAGAGTTTGCAGAAATTATTCAAACTAGCAATCGTAAAGCTACTTACCCACCTTGCCTGTTTCTTCCCGTAGAAAACACAATAAAGGCTGTTGCTCACAATACTCCCCTCTCCCTCTGCCTCCTCCTGCCTGAACCTGGTGCTTCGCCATGTGGCCCTGTGGCATTGCATGCCCCCTTCTCTTGGGATCTGTGAATATAACAAATTAAGTTTTCAATGGAAGTCATCTCCTAATCTGTTGGCCTTAGCATACCTATATAATAATAAAACCTATATTAAATGATATGGGACAAAACCTACCTGCTCCCTGAAGCAGATGACCTTCTAACTCTAACATTCTTTTATCCTCTTACTTTGAATAGAAGAACATTGTACTGTCTTTAAAATAGGTACTGCAGTTATAATAAGATTTGTTCTTCTGAAGTTACCCAGTTTTTAACACCAAAAATTTTCTGAATTGGCCAGGCGTGGTGGCTCACCTCTGTAATCCTATCACTCTGGGAGGCCGAGGCGGGCAGATTGTTTGAGCTCAGGAGTTTGAGACCAGCCTGACCAAGAGCGAGACCCCATCTCTACTAAAAAAATAGAAAGAAATTATCTGGACAAATAAAAAATGTATAGAAAAAATTAGCCAGGCATGGTGGAGCATGCCTGTAGTCCCAGCTACTCGGGAGGCTGAGGCAGTAGGATTGCTTGAGCCCAGGAGTTTGAGGTTGCTGTGAGCTAGGCTAACACCACAGCACTCACTCTAGCCAGGGTAACAGAGTGAGACTCTGTTTCAAAAAAAAAAAAAATTTTCTGAATCGGGAGTTCTACAAAGAGAAATTACACAGAAAATCTTGTGTAAGCATCATTGCTTAAGTGGAAGCAAGGGAAAATGTTAGCCTTGTTCTAGGAAACCTTTCATTTTGCTCTATTACAGCTGAACAGTAAAAATCCTTCTAGTGTGCCTTTTGGTGTTTTTTTGTTTTGTTTTGTTTTTGTTTTTTTTTTAAATCATGTTAGCTTTTCTACTTTCCTTAGCACTTCTTTTTTCTTTGCCTTTGGATACCCTTCTGATAATGTGACTGTATAGGTTTGGGATGTATGTTGGGAAGAATTAAGAAAATACTGAGATAAAATTATCCCTTTAAAAGGCATATGGAGTATAAGGCAAAGCACAAGAAATATATTCTAGTATATGAAAAAACAGATTAGTAATGGGAATGGGAATATTACTGAATATTTACTGAATGAGTTAAATTCTAATCTAGTATGAACAGTGACACTGTGTAGTCTTAATCTATTACCTTACCCTTCTTTACCTTTACTTTTTGTTTGAAAAACAATTATTCCAACTCCTATCCAAACATATTTCGTATAACTGTTGTGAGAAATCATTTGACTTTTAAAATAAGTCTGGAAATTACTTTCAGTTACCATAAAAATTGCAGAGAAGGATTATGTTCAAGACAAAAATTTATGTAAGCATTTGTGTCAGGAAATAAACAAGGAAGTGCATTTCAGTTAGAGAATCAACACTTTTATTCAAGTTGTGATAAAAGGGGACCATAGTTATTTGGAATCAAGAAAATAATTTAGAGTATTTTTTCCAAAAGTTTTATGTGAATTTTTTATTTTTGTTATTATGTTTGCTTCCGAAAATGTGGCCATTCACAAGACCTCTGGGAAGTCAGACAAAACAGACATATAAGCCTCTGAAATGGGCCATTAGTCAAGCTGAAGTACAGTTGGCTGGACATTTAAGAACACAGTGAGAGGAAAAAACAGGCTTACCTTTCTACTCTACCTGAAGTTGCCAAGTGAAACCTTCCAAATATTTCAAAGAAACAAGATGCCTCTCATGCATATTTTCTTTGCCTTTGAGTCTTGCTCAAAATATTTTTTTTCAAATGAAAAAAGGAAGAATGAGGGAAACAGACTAGAAGTCAAGGAATTAATTTTGTGCAGGAAGAAAATAAAGCTGTGGAATCTCTGGGCTACCATTGTATAAAAAAGGAAAAGAAAAAAAAAAAAAAACCCTGACATTTAATGACTTAATTTGCAGATGAAAGAAAGGGTTAAAGACTGAGTTAGGTAGTAGAGGTTATGAATATAAGCCCTAACTTTTGGACATTCCTGATTAGAAACCTGGTTCTGCCATGAGGTAACTATGAGTAAGTTACTTATCCTTGTAATAATTCCTTTGTGATAACAGCATCCTAAAATGACCCCTGTGACCTCTGCCTCCTGGTACCCATGCCTTTGGGAAACCACCTTCCTTGAGAGTGGGCAGGACTGACGACTTGCTTCTAACTAATAGAATATGGCAAAGGTGATAGGATATCACTCTCATGGTTTTGTTGTGTTATAAGTGAAGGGATTTTGCAGATTAAATTCAGGCTCCTTATCAGTTTGACTTTGAGCTAATCAAAAGAAGACTATTCTAAATAGGCCTGCCTTAATCAGGTAGTCCTTTAAAAGAGGGCGTATTCCTTCCCTGAGCTCAGAGACCCCAGACAGCAGAGACTCTCTCCCCTGTCGGCCTTAAAGAAACAAGCCATCATGAATTCCACAGATGTAATAAATTTTGCCAGCATCCACATGAACTTGCAAGAGGACTTCAAGTCTCAGATGAGACTATAGCCCCTTGAACACAGTTTTGTGAGATCCAAAGCAGAGGAGCCAGCTAACCTTTGCCCAGACTCCTGAGCTAACTAACACAACCCTTATTCCCTGTATTTCACCACCAACAATCCCTCCTTTCCACAGAAAAAGGGTGGTGGTGGAGGGAATACAGGGATAAAAGAGTGGATACATATTGGGTAGAACTGGTTTAGGGGCAATCACATCCTTACATATCCCTAACTTGGACAGGCCGAATGGCTTTCAGCAGTGCTGCTGAGGAAGCAGACAGTGTACTCTGGAGGAGTGTGGCCTGCCAGGGAGCAGAGAAGTGGTGGGACCGGACAAAAGGACATCCTTCTTTTTCCACTTTTCCCACAGTTCTGCCTGTTGCTAGAGCTTCAAGGGTAAGAACTGTGCTGAGCAAGGTGGGTGGAGCTGGCTCTGCCTCCCAGGCTCCAAGCAGCCAGCAGCAGGCAGCTGCAATCACTCAAGCACTAAAGCACCTGAATATCTAGCAGGTGTAAAGCCCTGGGCTGGGCTCTGTGGGGCTTCGGGATACAAAGAGTGATGTGACCTGCTCTACTCTGCTCTTTAAGGCCCATAAAAACTGGTGGGGAGAGCGACATTAACATATGGGGAAATTTAAGTAACAAAGATGGCCATATCAACTGACTGGCATGGGCAATAACGAATGGGGTGGAGACATGGAGCCAGGTTTGATGACACAATGCCCACAGTCATAGTTTGATTCTGCTACTAGCTGGCTTGGGACTTTAGTCCCTCACAGAACCTCTTTGGACTTGGGTTTCCTGGCTCTTCGCATAGTCAAACACTTCTTATCCCCTCTTTTTAAGGCAATGGTTTTGATGGAGAGTGGTAGGTTGTAAACACCAAAAGATACCATAAGTCTGGGAGCTAATGCCAGACCTACCATGGCTCATCCCCCAAACTCTGGCTTCCCTAAAGCTACATGTCTGGTTGTAGGCTCATAAAAACAACACTCTGGCAGAGACCACTTTGAAATTTTTCACCCAGACTGTAATTTCAGGGATTCGAGAAACCATAGAAATAGCTTTTTCTTTCCATTTCTGAAAGTGGAAAAATACAGGGTATTTTTAAGGATAAAGAGATATCTCATTAAGTGACTCTTTGACTAAGCCATACTGTTACTAGGGCTGATATTAACTGTCACAATCTCCAGACAGGACCATAAAGCAGGAGATGTGTGTTTTGGGAATCCTTCCCCTCTGCAAGCCCCACTTCCTTGCCTCCCTATCTCTAGCCAAGGGACAGTAATCTTGTGCTCTGTTCTTTTCACTAGTCATTCCCTTCCTCTGTCAAAAAGTGCTTTTGGAAAACAATCTGATATTAGTCACTTATTCCTTACAGCTAAGGTTATCTTTGTTTTGTCTCTGTGAAAGATGTTTTAGCTTTGCAGTGGTGTGAAGATCACCAAGAGCCATCAGGAGGATGGAAGTAGAAAGTAGAGACAAATTTAGCTTAGGTGCTGAGGAAAGCAAGACCCACAGGACAAAACTTTGTCAGTGAAACAAAACCAGTATACTCCCTATTAATTGGAGTATGCTGCCTAAGTCCATTTCTAATTCCCTAAATCCATCTGGGAATACATAGATATTGAATCAGTACTTGCCTTGAGTTGCTCATCCCAGGGACTCATGTACTATCACACCATTTGTTGGCATTCATTCATTCAACACAGAATCACTGAGCATCTACTCTGGATCATGCCTTGAGACTCAACAAAGTGGACAACAACATACACTGGGGAAAAGAAGCCCTGTTGAATAAACGGTGCTGGGAAAATTGGATAGCCACATGTAGAAGAATAAAACAGGAACGCTATCGCTCATCACTCACAAAAATTAATTCAAGATGGATAAAAGGCTTAAATCTAAGGCATGAAACCACAAAAATTCTAGAATAAAATGTAGGGAAAACTCTTCTAGATATTGGCCTAGACAAAGAATTTATGACTAAGACCCCAATGGCAATTACAGCAACAGCAAAAATAAATAAACGGGACTTGACTAAATTAAAAAATTCTGCACAGCTAAGGAAATAATCAAAAGAGCAAATAAGCAACCTACAGAATGGGAGAAAACATTCACAAACTGTACATCTGATAAAGGGCTAAATCCAGAATCTACAAAGTACTCAAAAAAAATCAGTGAGAAAAAAACAAATAACTCCATTAAAAATTGGGCAAAAGACATGAACAGAAGCTTTCCAAAAGAAGATAGACAAATGGCCAGCAAACATATGAAAAAATGCTCAACATCACTAACCACTGAGAAATGTGAATTAAAACCTCAATAAGATATCACCTTACTCCTGTCAGAATGGTTATTATTAAAAAGTCCAAAAATAATAGATGCTGACATGGATGCAGAGAGAAAGAAACACTTATCCACAGTTGATGGGACTACAATTTAGTACAAATTCTCTAGAAAACAGTATGGAAATTTCTCAAAGAATGAAAAGTCTACCTACGATTACACCCAGCAATCCCCCTGTACTGGGTATCCACCCAAAGGAAAACAAGTCATTTTATCAAAAAGACACCTGCACTCAGATGTTTATTGCAGCACAATTCAAAATCATAAAGATGTGGAATCAACCTAAGTGCCCATCAATTCATGAGTGGATTAACAAAATGTGCTATATATATATATATATATATATATATATATATATACCATGCATGTACTACTCAGCCAGAGAAAGACATGAATTAATGTCTTTTTCAGCAATTTGGATGGAACTAGAGACCATTATCCTAAATGAAGTATCTCAAGAATGGAAAAACAAACACCACATGTATGCTCTTGTTTGGAACTAATTGATGAGCACACATGGGCAGAGAGAGAAGTAACAATCATTGGAAATCAAGAAGGGGGTGGGGGAGGAGGGGAGGGGTTAAAACCTACCTAACAGGTACAATGAAGACTATTCAGGTAATGGGCACACTTATAGCCCTTACTTAAGCATTATAAAACTATCCATGTATCAAAAACATCTGTAGTCCCTTAATATTTTGAAATTTAAAAATGTAAATAAAAAAGAAAATGTGGTGTATATATATATATATATATACACACACACACACACACACACCATAGAACACACACACCATAGAGTACTACTCGGGCATAAAAAGGAATGAAATATTGTCTTTTGCAGTAACTTATTTGGAATTGGATACTGTTATCCTAAGTGAAGTATCTCAGGAATGGAAAAACAAACACCACATGTACTTTCTAATAATTGGGAGCTAATCAGTGGGCACACACAGGCACAGAGAGATATAAAGGTCATAGGAAATCAAGAAGGGGGAAGGAGAAGGAGGAGAGGGGTGTAAACCTACCTATTGGGTACAATGAACACTATATGGTGATGGGCACACTAACAGCCCCTACTTAAGCATTATGAAAGGTACTCATGCAACAAAAATATTTGCATCCCCTTAATGTTCTGAAACAAATAAATAATAAAATATGTAAGAATAATAGAGCTGGAGCCCATTCTACTAAGTGAAGTATCACAAGAATGGAAAAACAAGCAGGACATGTACTTAGCATCAAATTGGTATTAACTGATCAACACTTAAGTGCACATATAGTAATAACATTCATTGGGTGTTGGGCAGATGGTGGGGGGGATGGATATATTCACACCTAACGGGTGCGGTGCACACCGTCTGGGGAATGGACATGCTTGAAACTCTGACTCGGGTGGGGCAAAGGCAATATATATAACCTAAACATTCGTACCCCCATAATATGCTGAAATAAAAAAATTTAAAAAATTAGGTGTTATAAGATAATACATTATGTAATAATTTATTAAAATGATAATAATATATAAGAATATTACACATATATCATTAATTTTCATTATTTTCAATAGTTTTGTTCTTAAGTTCCTGCAAACACTGGATTCGTGAATACTGAATCATTGCTTTTAGGGAAAATACTGGGTTACATTCCTGCAAGTCTCTGATCATAACATTTTTGTCAATGAATTAATACATAACTCTGTTTTATGTGTGATTCTGTTTAAAAATACCTTATTTAATATGTATTATTAATTCATTAACATTTAGCTCAAAGCCAAAAGCACTGTAATACATGCTTGAACTAAGTTCATCTAAGAAATATTTTCTCCACAGGGCAAATCACAGTCTCCGTGCACATAGGAACACTGGACCATGCTTCAGCACTACATCTGGAGGCCATTTTAACAGTGAAATCATCAATAAAAAGCACAAAAATGTGAAAAATGTGGCACTAAATCGTGAAAAGGACATTTATTTACAGAATGAGAGCTGAAACAAGAAGACCTAGTGTTGCTTTATTATACCTCGCTAGGAATGTGTGCTTTGGGTGACTCTCAAATTTTTCACTGTTCTGTGCATGTTCATAAATGATTGTGAAAGGGCCCCAAGTATTGATTTTGGGGTTACAAATAAATTTTAGCCAGTAGGCAAAGTCTCAAATACAGAATCCACAGACAATGAGGATTGACTGTGTGTATATTTGTGTGTGTATATATACATATAGTGTGTTTCAGGCTTTGTGCTAACCACGTTATGTGTATTACTCTATTTAATCCTCACAGTAACTCTATGACATGGGTACTACTTTTATAATAGTGTGCAAATTGATGTTAAGTAACTTCCCCAAAGTCATACAGTTTGTAGCGAGTGGAGCCAAAACCCTGGGGTCTCTGATTCCAAAGCCCATGTTCTTGGCCATTATGCTGAATTGCCTCCTTAAATATGGTGCCTCCCATGAGCTTTTATTGCCTTCAGAAATGCTTCCTTCTTGGAGTAGAGGTCAATGGATGAATAATGTGGTCTGTGTTTCAAACTGGTCACTTTTTGATGGCTGTAATCTAGAGCTGACTTATTCTGTCAATCATAGCACACTACCTTTTCACTTAATCTCTATGTCTTAAAACAATAAAACACCAATTACCCATGGAACGAATTGGCAAGATGTTCAGTCCATATTTTTAGGTCTGAATTGTTTAACAGGGAGAGTGATTAATCCTATAAGAAAATATTCTGAATTTAAGGCATAGGTTCTAAAGTTCAAATCCATGTGGTGTTTAGTGTTGTGGAATTGTATTTCAAACTCTCACTAAACCATAAATATCAATTTTAACATGACAGGGAATGTGACACTCTGTTTTAAAAATATAAAAAATATGGCCTGTTGGTGGAATCTAAAAAAAATATAAAAAATACATAATTACAAAATGCGTCACTTATTAAAATCTTATTTAATGACTGAATGAAAACAATTGATGAGGCACTCACTACTAAGTGGTATTAGAAAAGCAATGAATATTTTCAAAGCTTACAAATATTTGGCTCCTTTCCCTCCAAATAAACACCAAATGGATCTATAACACAATCCTTAGATAGCTTCCAAAATTTTTCTGCTATTGGCTTACTGATGAAGGGTTTTTTAATAGATTCTGCAACAAGGATTAGTTTCATGACTGAACATAGAGCTTATTAAACTAAGCACTTAGAATACTTGTCTCCAGCAACTCACGACTCCTGATTGTTCTGTTTTCATCAAGTACATGACATCAAGTCCAGTGCATAGAAATGGACCATAATAGCATTTAGCAATAGGACATGAAATGATGACTGTCTCCATCCTCTTCCCCTTTCTCATGAGGGTGTGGTGTTCATTGCTTATCGCTTAGAGGGATTTTTCCAAGAACAATGGCTACTCAGTCCAGTAGCGCTTATTCCAGCTACATCTTGAATTGATTAAAAACTCTTTCTCCCTGCAAAGATTATTTTTTCCTTGAGCCAAAGAATGAGTTTTTTAAAGAGATTTGATTGGATCATCAGAAAAACAATGATATGAAAAGTGAGAATGAAATGTTAGTTGTGTTTATCTTGTCAGTTACAACAAGAATACTGTGTGTAATTATTGAGGTTTGCCTGAACCAAATAGCCAATTTCTGACTTAAAGATAGACAGATATAGATATAGATATATAACTTTTTATACATTGGATTTTAATATTCAAGAAAAACATGAATAAATGAATTAATAGTAAAAATTGGGAGATTTATTTTTTAAGACTGGGCACTCTATGCTTTATTTTCAGTTTGTGATTGACACAAAAGAAATGCTCCATTTGGGTACAACAGGTAATACTTTAGGATAATTTAGGAAATTTATCAACAGATACAAAAAGAAGTACTAATTCTGAGGAGTTGGACAGGAGAAAGAGTGAATTGGCTATTTTGAAATGATTTATTCATTCCAGGGAATGGGCAAGTATTTGAGCTGAAATAAATTCCAAAGAAATAGAAACATCCTAGCTGGATTTGCTGAGAAATAAATATGTTTCAATAATACTAACATGCAGGAAAGGAGATACTTTGGTTAAAGATTTTCATAACTGCTTGGAATGGTTTCCAACCAGTGACTGGGAAATATTTAAATTTAGATGCCCATGAATGAATCAATTAGCAGAACACCGAGAAAAACCTATACTGCGGAATACTACTCAGCCATAAAAAGGAATGAAATAATGTCTTTTGCAGCAACTTGGATGGAATTGGATACTGTTGTCCTAAGTGAAGTATCTCAGGAATGGAAAAACAAACACCACGTGTACTTTCTAATAATTGGGAGGTAATCAATGGGCACATATGGGCACAAAGAGATATAAATGTCACAGGAAATCGAGAACAGGGGGAGGAGAGGAAGGGTAAAAGCCTACCTATCGGGTACAATGAACACTATTCAGGTGATGGGCACACTAAAAGCCCCAATTTAAACATTATAAAGGGTATCCATGTAAGAAAAGTCATACCCCTTTAATATTTTGAAATAATAAAAAAAGAAATTATACGTTTTCACCTGCAAAAGAAAACTAGAAATTTTCTAATTCCTCATTAGCACCTTCCACAGAGAATTGTCTTTCTTGAAAGGTCTTATTTAATCTAAGAGATTTTGCAAGGAAGGCAGGGAAATTTTGTCCAACAGACAGGTGGGCAAGGGAAAACATGAAGCTGCAATTGATCATTGAATATCAGTGGGCTAGAATTTCAACAGGAGGAGAGAGGAGTTTTTAATGAAACATTAAAAATTCAACTTATGAGTATTCAATACATCTCACATGTTTCTAAACATTCAAGATGGCGGAGGAGAAAAACCACCAGCTAGAGTGTCTCTGCAACAAAGACAGATTTTAGAAGAAAGTGAAAAAAATAAACTAGCAGACAAACATAGATCAGACAAGGGTTGGAAGGAAGGGTGCCTGAAACTGCAGGAGACTCCACAGGAAGAAGTTGCAGAGGAGAACTGGAAGGAGAAAGGCCCCCAAGAGGCTTGGAGACCAGTGACGAGGGTAGGTGGAGCGGTTAACTTTCCCCTCCCTTGCATCTGGGACTGCTGGTGGGCTCCTGAGCAGTTGAAGAGACCTCCATTTCCAAATATACATCATCACTTAATACATATACACTAGTGTTTTTTTTCTTAGCAATATCACATGGCAAGAGGTCAGGTTTGATAGGTTATTTATAAATTATCCACCCTAATTCTCTCTTTTGAGGCAGAGGGCAGGCCATTCTGTTCCTGGAAAGAATGTTTTTAGCCAAGGAATAGCAGATCCAGTTTTAAAAATATTTGGCATCCTACTTTTTCTACTTTTTTAATTTTTATTTTTTTACTGACACAAAATATTTATACATATTTATCATGTACAGGTGATACTTTGGTACATGCATAGAGTGTATAGTGTTCAAGTCAGGGTATATTTAAGATATCACCACCTTGAACATTTATCAATTCCCTATGTTGGGAACATTTCAAATCTAGCTATTTTGAAATACACAATACATTGTTGTTACCTATAGCCACCCTATTGTGCTATCAAAGACTAGAACTTATTCCTTCTATCTAACTGTATATTTGTGCCCATTAACCAACCTCTCTTCATCCCTGCCCTACAACACACACCTTTCCAAGTCTCTGATAACTATCATTCTATTCTCTACCTCCGTTAGATCAACTTTTCTTGCTCTCACATATGAATGAGAATACACAATATTTGTCTGTGTCTGCCTGTGCCTGTCTCATTTCTCTTAACATAATGTCCTCCAGTCCCACTCAGGTTGCTGCAAATAACAGGATTTCATTCTTATTTATGGCCAAATAGTATTCCATTGTGCCTTTGTACCACATTTTCTTTATCTGTTTGTCTGTTGATAGACAGGTTGATTCCATATCTTTGCTATTGTGAATAGTGCTGCAATAAACATGGGGTTGCAGGTATCCCTTGACATACTGATTTACTTTCCTTTGGAGAGATACCCAGTAGTGGGTTTGCTGGATCATATCGTAGTTCTATTTTTAGTTTTTGAGAAATCTCGATACTGTTTTCCATAATGGCTGTACTAATTTGCATGCCAACCAATAGCATATAAGAGTTCCCTTTTCTCCACATTCTCACCAGCATCTGGTTTGTTGTTGTTGTTGTTGTTTTTGTCTTTTTGATGATAGCCATTCTAACTGGGGTAAGATGATATCTCATTTTGGTTTTGATTTGAATTTCTCTGATAATTAGTGATTTTGAGCATTTTTCATATACCTGTTGGCCATTTGTATATCTTCTTTTGAGAAATGTCTATTCATGTCCTTTGTTCACTTTTTGATTAGATTATTTGTTTTTTGCTGTTGAGTTGTTGAGTTCTTTGTATATTTTAGATATTAGTCCCTTGTCAGATAAATAGCTTGCAAATATTTGTCCCATTTAACAGGTTGACTCTTCACTCTATTGTTTCCTTTGCTGTATAGAAGCTTTTTAGTTTAATATAGTCCCATTTGTCTATTTTTGTTTGTGTTGACTGTGCTTTTGAGATCTTAGCCATAAAATTTTTGCCTAGACCAATATCCTGGAGTGTTTTTCCTATGTTTTCCTCTAGTAGTTTTATAGTTTTAGGTCTTTACATTTAAGTATTTAATCCACTTTAGTTTATTTTTGTATGTGGTGATAGAGGTTTAGTTTCATTCTTCTGCATATGGATATCCAGTTTTCCCAGCACCATTTATTGAAGAGGGTGTACTTTCCCCAGTGTATGTTCGTGGCACCTAAGTCAAAAATCAGTTGGCTATAAATACATGGATTTATTTCTGGATCCTCTATTCTGTTACATTTTAATATTTTCATTGCTTCTTCATAATATGTGAAAGCCATTCCTCTGAGGAGCTTTAAACTGCTGGTCTAAAGCTTCTTAGGAACTTGGTGTATTTAAGCTGAAAGCAGTGACAATACCATGGAAAGTAGTGGGACATGTGTACTCACTCTCCTCCTAAAGCTGTAATAATTGGAACTAATATTGGAACAATATTAGTCAAAAAAAGTTAGACATTTTATGGAAACATCTACACGAGTCTGCATGTAGAATCATGTGAATTAATTAGTATATGCCAGGTACAGTGTAAGAATAAGGGTTCGCAAGCCACAGTTCACATATTTCATAAAAATGGCTGTGAAGGTCTTTACCTGATACTCAGAAATGAAAATGTTGATTACGAAAAAAATTAAATCTTTGTCAACTAATTAAATATTAGTTTATCATTAGTCAAATCTTATTTAACCAGCTCATCTTAACCTCATAAGAGTTTTGACTTTAGCCTTAACATATGAAATAAATTCCTGCATGTTTTCATCATGTATTATACATACTTTTCTGCCTTTCTGTCTCCAAAATGTACAGTAGTACACTCTTAGACTCCTTGAAGAGACATAGTTGAAATTTTGTGTTTTACCCATGTTTTAGCTCCAAATATGTGACAAGCCCTGAACCTGGTACTAGGGACATCCATGGAAACTCTAGCTTGGTAGAAGAGATAAACACAAACATATTTGTAGTAGAGTATGCTGATAGAGGATATGCTAAGTGCTCTGAGAGCACAGAGAAGGGAATATCTAACTATGCCGAGGCTAGATGAGAGGATTGGTCTAGTGTGTCAGGGAATGCTTGAACTTGGTATTGGAAGCTGAATAGAAGCTGGGTAGGTTCACAGAGGAACCAGTTAGGAACCTGTTATACAAGGAGTCCAAGTGATTGATAAGGCTCTGAGGATGACACACATTTTATTTAATCAATATTTACATAGTATTTATGTATAAAGACATGGTCTAAGCACTTTATAACTATTAACCTGTCCTCTGTAACTTATAACATCCCTATGAGGTAAACAGTCGTATCACCACCCTCACTTTATGGATGAGGAGACCAAGTCACTGAAAGGCTAAGAATTTTGATCAAGGTTAGAGAGCTAATAAATGATAAAGCTAGGATTTGAACCCAGGCAGTTTGACTCTAGTATCCTTTCTCTTAACCACTATACCTCATTGCCTTCTTGTATTCCAGAGCAGGAGTTTATGCTATGGCTTGGGTAACTAGGTAGACGGTGTCCCATTTAAGGAGACTGGGATCATGGAAGGAGGAACAGATCTCTTTCAGACAAGTGTGGAACTAGTAAGTTCAGTTCTAGATATGTTGAGTTTGAGATACTTCTGTCCAATGCTTTGCTCAGGCCTGAATCACAACAGATAATTTTTGACTAGAGCCAATTGTTTCTAGAGCCCTACACACTGGGCTAAGTGTGAATGTCAGTGCTGGTCTAAAGCTTCTTGGGAACTTGAT
This sequence comes from Indri indri, assembly GCA_004363605.1. Classification (NCBI taxonomy): domain Eukaryota; kingdom Metazoa; phylum Chordata; class Mammalia; order Primates; family Indriidae; genus Indri; species Indri indri. The sequence continues at coordinate 174,803 of RJWJ010000095.1, forward strand.
CTATGTAAGCTGAAAGCAGTGGCACACCATGAAAAGTGATGGGACATGTACTCACCCTCCTGCTGCCCACTACTCAACTCTCCTTAAGTCAGACCCCAACATGGGGCAAATCACTAAGAACTGTACTACTGTATATTTTTGGTGGCAGTTCAGGAGTATGCAGTTCTTTTTTCTTCTTTTCCCTCAAATCCCACTGCAAAGATAAAAGACCTTTTGCATTTAACTGAGCATCTTTTCAGCAATAGCCATAGCCCAGACAGAGGTCACTAAGTTAGGATCATTGTGACAAAAATGTCAAATAAATAAACATCTAGACTTCACTTTTATTCATTTAAAACAAGGCAATGAAAATAATTTCTGCTTAAGAGAAGTAAACTCAGCCAAACCTCTGTCCAACCCTCAGATTCAACTTTCATTGTTGTCAGTTGGAATTATCCAGAAATATTTTAAATATTTTTTCCCCACTTGTCAAGGTTTAAAACTGTGTACAAAATAAAATAAAGTTTTTTTAATTTTTATTTTTTTTACTTCAGCATATTACGGGGGTACAAATGTTTTAAGTTTCAAATCTTTGGTGGTTGTTGGATTTCATCCCTTAATATTCTTGTCTCAGAAGAGGAGGGAAATAAAACATTTCTCAACAAAAAGGTAAGTCTTGACATTTTGTCCTGTCATGCAACTAGGAGACAGGACAGGAAAAGGCAAGTTGTTTTATATTTTTGAAGAAGCATTGCTTCATGTGCAGTGGTTCCTCTGGGAATGTCTCTGAATTTATTCTCTGACTCCTAACTCTTCACAATGCATACAGTTTTCTAAGTTTCCGTGATGTAAGGACTCATTCAATAGTTTGCCCATTGTTCTAGAGCACAGTGAATTCTCCCTTAATTTCTCCCAGAAGTTCACAAGTCAGGAAGTCAGAAAACCACTGCAGACAAACAATCCTAAATTTTTGGCAGAGTTTGTAGATTATATTAGGGGTGTCTTTCTCCAAGTACAGGCTGTACCCACAACAGAATGATAGGCATGCCAAACTACTCAAAATAGTCCTTCCAATACCAACACATGGGTTTGAATTAAAATACTATATTATTATCCTTGAAGATAGTTAAGTGACTTTTCCTTTTAGGTCCAACTTATAAAAGTAATGAGTGGGATAAAATTTGTAGAGTTGAAAAAATAACCTGGAAATCCAATTTTATCCTATTCTCTGGACTCATGACTGATACATCAGACTGCACATAAGACATCTTTATAAGAATATCATAGATACTTCAATCTCAACATGTTTAACATTTTCTCTGAAGACACGTTCTGCCTCTTAAAGTTTCTACTTCAGTTAGTGGCATCATTATGTAACCAAACCAGAAATTCAAAGACTTTTCAACCCTTCCATTTCCCTGATTTCCCACACCAATCACCCAGCTCTGGCTTTATGTATGATCTTCTAAGTATCTCTCAGTACATTCTATCTTCTTCATCACCATTGCCACAATCATCGCCTTATTTCAGGCTCATATTATCTCTTCTCTGGACAATTATAATTGCCTTAAAACCAGTCTCAACTATTTCTAGCCTCTTTACTGATCCTAGTTGTCCTTCCTCCATGAAGCCATGGAAGTGAAATTTCTAAATCACAATCTTATCATTCTCCTTCTTAATCACTTCCTCCAGTGGCTTCTAAATTCTTACAAATGAAACCCCAAGCACTTCAGTATGGCACCTATGGTCTAGCCCTTCAAAACCATGTTCTCATCTTTATCCTCCAGTAGTGAGGTCTCCTGAACCTTCCAAGGTGCTTCATGTCTCCATCCCTGTCCAGACTGGGTCAGTACCATCAATAGCTATTCTTTGGGTAACACCCAAATAATATAAAGACCCATCACAGCTACTTGTTTAACTCAGGGAATTATCCACAATTGCCTCTTATCTAGGTTCCATGTTTGTTGTCGTGTTGTACACGTATTTTCCCTATCAAGCTCCTTTGGTTCCCAGGACAGTTCTATGATCTACTTAGTTTTTTACGTAGTTTCTCCTTAAAATTTTCCTAGTGTTTTCTCACATCTGGTTTCAGGCAGGAAAGCCCTCAGGCAAGTAGTACTCCATCCCTACGTCCTACCCCAAGCCTCATACTGGATCCCAACAACATCCCATCATCTGGAGGATGGGATGAGTTTCTGCCTTTGTATAACAATGCCCTCCCCCCTCCTCTATGGAGTACAGATTCCTTTCATTGTCCTTCAAAATCCAGCTCTAATGTCACCAACACTGAGAAGCCTTCCCTATTCTGTCTGGATTAAGAAAATCATTCCCTCTTATTTGCAGCTCTATACCTTGTACACGATTATAATTCATTTATCATTCTCTATTGTGTTATCTTGTGCAACACTTTTAATTTGCTGTGCCTGGCCTGTAAAAATGGGATAAACCAATTTTCAGGGTTATCATCAGATAGTAGATACTCAATCAGCATTTTACTAAGAGCTGGTGGAAAGAAAGCTACTAACCAGGAACAGAAAACCATACAAAGGCTTGGGATACAGTTATGCCATGACTATTTTAGGGATCGGGAAAGGCATTTTTATAATTTTAAGTTTCAATTATCCATATTTTAAAAATTGTGGCCCTAAAAAATTATGACCCATTGATATAACTGGGTCCTCAATTTCACAAATGATTTAGAGAAATTCAGTAAAATTATATGAAGATTAATGCTTGTCAACGCAGATTATTTTTGCTATCATCAGCAGTAAATGAAGTATTTATTCACATACTTGACTGCTTAAAATGAAGTTATTCAACGAATTTATGAGTTAGTCCCATTTGGTGAAGTGGTCTCTCATCTGTGATAAACTGATGACCTTAGATACATCATTTATAGATAGTATGTCTTTGTACAAATATATCCTAATATCAGAGTTTCCTATGTAACTATCAGGGAGCCTCATGAGAATTGCCCTAAAAATGGCTCTGTTCTCTAAATGCAAAGATTCAAAAATATGTTTTCAACCCTCATTAGATCATTCAAAGATCATTCAGTGGTCACCAATGATGCTGTCCTCATCTTTTTCTCAGTCTTTGTTCTTCTTGCCCTCTTTGCACTAATTGGCATTCTTCAAACCAACCTCATTCTTTAAAATATTTTCCTCTTGGCTTCTACAATGCTCAGCTATCTTGATTTGTTTCAAATCATGACTCTTCTGATTTTTTACTTCTTCTGCCTATGAATGTGGGTGCTTACTTGCTTTATTTCTTGAGCTTATGCTCTTCCTTTCTTCTATCCTCTCCTCTTCCCTTAGATATGTGGATAACACCAAATCAATATCTCCAGTCCTGCATCTTTCCCAAGTCTTGGTTTGGAATTTCTTTTTGTCTGCTGGATATTTCTACCAAGAGATATCAATCATTACTTTAAACTCAATATTCTATATCCAAAGCCAATAATTATAAACCTCTTAAGAATGGATTCTCCTACCTCTGCTGCTGATCCCTTATGTTCAGTCATACAGATTTTTGATTTATAAACAAGAGTTAAAGAAACATCTTAAGTGTATTTTTTTCCTCCGGTCACTTAGAAGGCAGGTTTAGAGTCTGTACTGATTCATAATTTTTACTTTATTTTCAAAATTTCTATCATCAATAGGGTTAAGCTTATCGAGAAGAATATTCAACCTAATAAGTAGTTGTAAAACAGTTTTTTAGAACATATACCTGACTTTTTCTCTTTTAAGGGAAAAATGAGAAATTAGAAGAAATAAGTCAGAAAATTTTATGTTCTTAGGTTTGCAACAGTATGCTTACAATCATTCTTAAGGAATAGACTTTTGAGTTCCAAGATTTTTAACCAATGCCAATTTATAGATCAAAGTTTTCTAATGCAAGGATCTTGAAAGTTCAGTTTTATAAAAATTTAAAATAACACTTTCCATTGGATCTGAACTCAGTAAGACAATCAAACTCTCTCATCATTTTCTCCATGCTACCTAACAATACCCTACAAAGCTACTGTAAGGAAAGCAACTCCTTTGTTGCCCCTGTTGGCAGAGGTGAGTGTTCAGTTCTTCCACTGCTCCATAGGCCCATGAATATCATATGTGTAAGTAAAACTCACAATTGGCTGAACCTTCTCATTTCTTTGTTTAAACCTCACCCATTAGATGATTCAGATTATGTTTACTCCACTGCAAACTATTTTCTGAACTCACCATAGAAAATCAATCAAGCCACTTAGGGTTACATGAACATAGGAAGCTCACAGAATATCTACAGAAAGCAGATAGGAAGAAGCAAGTTCTTTCCAGGACTCCAGAGACTTTGTCTTTAGTTCCATGAAACAAGGCTTTAAATTATACAAATTAATAGTTTCAGCATTACAAATATACAGGGTCTTAAAATGTTAAGCAAACATGCTAGGGCAACTGTAGAAGGTGATTGTAGGCCTGATAAAGAAAAATCTATTTTCCTCCTTTTTTAAAAAATATTTTTCCTCCTGTTTTTCTCCTAACAATAAAAACAAAGGGGTCAAAAGCATGCCAAAGAGTGATGAATTGAAGGAGACAGTGCCATTTAGTGATCATTTAAATGTTTGTGTGGTCTTTCTGCTTTAATAATATTCATATGCTCAACTATTTTCTTTTTTTTTCATTTAGATTTTAAAAATACAGAAGTAAAAGGTGTGACATGCCATTGGGAAATCTATCTAATGGTCAGAATTCAAGACATCTACATTTGTTTCCTTGTCTCCTCCCCTCCTCCCCCTTAATTTGGTCTCAGGATTCTTTTGAAATTTGCATAAAACAAATATTTTACAGTTATGAGAAATTTCTAGTACAGTTTTCCTGTGCAAATTGCCAGAAGGCCTTGGCTAAGCAAACTGCTCAACCAAAAGTAGCACTATAGAGTGTTCCAGAATGTCAGTTACTGTGAGAAAAGTTCATCTACATTAAATCTGTGGTTTTGAATCCTGCCTGCAGTGAAGTTTGGGTTTAATTGTTTATTTATTTGTTTTTGCAATTCTGGATATATACTTTATTTTTAGTCTAGGAAAGCATTCAGGGTTGAAAAACTTCTTGCTTCTATCCAAAAAATACCCAAGGCTATTTTACTAAGAACCAGTGATGTTGGCCCATCTGAAGCAAGTCCATCAATAGTCAATGACATTTCAAGTATCATCATAGCTTCTGATAAAGATTCCCTATACATTATTAAATCTCTACTTATTAGAATCAGGAGTATTACTGAATCACAGATTCAAAAAGCTCTGTGAGAGGTCATTTTGTTCTCATTTACAATTTGGATGAAAATCTTGATTCACTGGATTATTCGTTTTTAATATTCCATGCTATTTACTCATTTTGATTATTTTGTTGATTACTCCACTATGTCTTCATCAGACACTTGAAACTCATTAAAGCCTCAGGTGTTTTGGTTTTCTAAAGTAAAAATATCTGAAAGAGGTAATGTGTGGAAATGTGTTCTATCCAGATAAGTATTAGTTAATGGAACTGACTTAGCAAACCATGTCCAGTACTAATCAGTATTTGTTAAATATTTCTTTATTCTAATTCAGTGAGTTGGAGAAAAAATAGCTAACCAAATTGCTAACATAAAGCTATTGCTTTATGTATTTGTTCATTTGATTGATGAAAGGTTTTAAACCATTAGTGTATAATATGAAAGAGTGCAGGGTATATATGACGGTGAAATCTTCCAAGGTCAAGGAGCTTATGTGGTTGGGTCTTTTGCTTGTTTGTTTATTTTTTTGCAGTATATGCTGTTGTTATTATTTTGTTTATACACCACCTTGTTCTAAATAGTGTCCTCATTTGAATCTGAAAAATTTGCAGTTTGGGGAAATGGTTAAGAGTGTTTACTACTCGTTAACCCTAGCAACTAGAGGGATCCCCACTAACACTTAGGTGTGATAGGGGTTGCTAGATTTAGCAAATAAAATTATAAGATGCTCATTTTTAAATTTCAGATAAACAATGAATAATTTTTGTATAAGTTTATCTCATGCAATATTTAGGACATATTTATACTAAAAAAAACCCTGTTATTTATCTAAAATTCAAATTTAACAAGGCACCCTGTATTTCATCTGATAATCTTAGGAAGTGGCAGGCAGACCATGTTGCAAGAAGTAAAGAGGGGATTGTGTCAGGGGTGATTGCTGCAAATCAGCCCCTGTACTTCCTTAGTATTCAGACCTTAAGTGGCTGATTCCTTGTCTATATTGAGTGTAGGTATATAAGACTTATTATTAATCAGTGCAGACATTCTCATTTCTATAAATGTAAATGAAAAATAAAAATATAAACACCACTCTGAAATAAAGTGAATCATTCTGTCTAGGTAGAAATAGTTGAGATAATGGTGCCTTTCCCTCTGAACATATACAAGATTTTTAAAAACATTTTTATTACTATTTTTATTAAAGTATTTATTTTATGTAGTTTGAGAAATAAAATAGCACTATTTTAGATAATATCTATGGATTTCTGTCTATAAAAAATTAGGATATATAGCTCTTTTACATATTCCAATATCCCCCCCACCCCATACACACATATTTTCCTTCTCTGAACTCCTACTCATTCTCTCAATATAATTATAACACAGTCATTGATTGAATAAGGAGCAATATTTACATCATTACCAAGCTCTAAATATGCTTTATAGCAGAATAATATAGTGTGTATTATATTTTCTTCCTGTACAATTTTTGTTTTCCCTGGAGTTAATAACAGCTTAATTTTTGAATGCTTACTCTTCTATGTACTAACTCTAATTTACTCCCAAATTATTCTAAAGAATTATAAAACTGTTTTCAATATATCATATACAACAAAAAAATTATAAGTTCCATTTTATCTTTTCCTTAAAGGTAGCCTTCTGAAGGCCTCTGTCCTCTTGTTTTGATCTGGACTAATTACCATGAAGGCCTACTACCCAAGATATTGTCCTAACATTTTTGTTCATTATCATCTTGTAATTTCCCCCTCATGTCTCCTCTATTGACTCCTTAATATCCTAGATCCTACATCTTCCTCTTTCTTTATTTAATTCCTTATGTTGATAGAACACATTTTTTTTAGGACTTTGGGATGAAAAAATCATGGGTGGTGAACACAGACTCCTGAGTACCACGGAGTTACATCATTCATCAAAAAAGTGTGCATTGATTATAACATTTTTGGAGTTGGAAGAAATTTTTAAAACTACCTTTCATTTTACAAATGAAGAAACTGAGACTGTAAAGATGAAGTAACTCTCTCAAGGGGCATATGTTTATGAAATGTATAAAAAACTATTCTGAAAAAGAATTTTTAAAATTCTTCTCTGTTTAACTTTGGGGGTAAGGTTATGATACCCAAGATACCAGGTAAAACATGGGCAAAGATGAGAAAGAGAATAAAGTATAGTTGTGCCCATACTAAGACAACTCTTCCTAACCCCTATTGGTATAGGGTGTTGAAATAAATGTATTTACTATTTATTGCTGTAATTCAATGACCTCCATTGATTAATAACTAAAGAGAGCTTAAGATTTCTAGTGGCTCCAACAATCTCTTTCAATCTTTTGAAGTCAATTAGAAAAGATAAAAAATAAAAGTAAATATTGTACTCTTTTGAGGATTCACATCTCAAGGTTAAAGGGATCTCAATGTTTCTTCCCTTTAAGCAACAGAAGACCTTTTTTTTAAAAAAAATCTCTAACCCACTTGGTTCAAGTACAACTTTGGTATCCTAGAATTTCTCCTAGCATCAAAAAACCTTTTAGTAAAACTGGGGAACAGTCATCTCTGAGAATCCCTCCATCTTTAAGAAGAAAAACCATGCTATCCATGGCAAACAAAAACGGTCTCTATCCCAGGTAGGCAGCATTGAATAAGAATATTGTTTCAGTAGAGTCTAATGAAAATAATATTGGACAGGAAAATGCTTTTGTAATCCTTCAAATTACACCACAGACTGGGCCTGGATATGAAAGTAGAGGTTTACCTTAAGGTAACTAAGGCCTTTCAATGTTAAGCAATAACATCAAATTTAAATATCAAAGAGTTCTCAAAGTTGTTTAGTACAATAGCCACAATTGATGCTATGGTTTGCACCTAGTTAATTAAAATAGAACCACTGTAGCAATCTTAATTTTGGCCTGTACTGTTATGAAATATTTTTTCATAAATTCTTGAAGTGTTCTTGCATCTACAAAATTTTCCCAGCTTCTGAAATCATGTGTCAAGTCGTTCGAAATCTATGACCTTTCTTTAAGCTTAAAAAGAAATAACTCCATCTATTGGCTTCATCACCCATCACCAGGGAATTCTGGAAAGGAGAAAGCTCAGAAGAAAAGAGAGAAGAAAACCAGTTTTTTCTCCTGACCTTTGATATTTTAATGTCATGTTATTTGAATCTGAATTTCTTGGTAACAGCTATTTCACTGTAACATTTCTGGGAACTGTATTAAGTTTAATGTTTATAGGAAAGCAGGTGTTTTCTCTCATGTTTGTGTGTTATTGTATTTTCTACACAATATCCATCTTCCCTTTTTCTCTCTGAGTAATTCATTCTCACAATGTGCTCCTAATTTTTTACCTTCTAAATCTCCTTTAGTGAGAGATTCCTTGTTTAACAAATATTTGTTGAATAAGTGATAAATAGTTGAAAATTACAGGTTTTCCTCTAGTAAACACTATTTATAGCTTTATTAGTAATCATTTGAGCCACAGGATAAATAATGCTTATTTGTGAGATCCCCATATGGCCTTTGCATTTGCAGTTCATTTTAAAATCTACAAAATCGAACAAGAGTCTATGCCAATATTTCTAAAAACTAAGAAAAATGCCTTTTCTTTTTACCTTTATTTTAACCATTTCTTGGGGTTTTCATTTCTTTGTGTAGACTGAAAGAAAAGGTGCATGTGAGAGAGAGAAAGCATGAGAGAGAGAGAGAAAAAAATGTTATGTCATGTGGCTTATAACATTCTAGGATTTTTTTCTCAACTGCCCTTGACAGTCTATTGGTGAATATTTTCAACCCTTCCATAAGGTTTCACTCCTCTGCCTCCTGTGAAGGAGCGTAGAACAGTTCTTGGAATGAGGCAGAGTGGGGTTGGAGAAGAAAACCACAGTACCGTGAGCTTGTCCTGGGTCTATCAGGTAAGTCAGCCATGCACAAGAGCTGGTTGGAGGCCTTCAACAGCCAAACCAACCAGCCTTTCTTAACAAGGCCAGGTGCCCATTTTCAGAAGTTAAAAGCAACACCATGTGGTTAAGAAGCTAAAACTAAGTGGTAAATTGGGTGTGTTTTTTTCAACCACAGAATCAGTAGAACCAATCTTCAGGATCACTGATGACTTGGTAGCCACAAGTAAATCCCATTAATTATCCTGGGGGGAGTGTTGCAGGGTTCCAGAAGTGAAATGCTCCCCTAGAATATATTTGGTCTAATTAATGGGGTACCACAGGATTATCCAAATTCACATTTTTCTATAGGTTTTCCTTTAAATATTAAGCCTCTGTTGGAGCTTCTAGGTCTCAAGAAGCTCAAGTAAAATCCCTTTATTTTCTCAGAAACCATCTCTTAAGAATTCAATAAGCTCTAATGTAAATGGGTATAACACTGAGTAGCCAGTAAAGTTCCAAGGAAGTTTATTTTAACCCCATTACCAACATTTCAGTGATTCTTAAGAACCGTCATAAATCTCTCACTCACCTCCATTTTTATTTCCACGGCCTCAACTGAGGAATTAAAAGTAATTATGTATACTTTGAGAGATTGTTGATCCACTGTTTCTAGAAACTGTTTGTGGACTGAATTATCTAGGGTTGCTCTGTCATCCTGAAAAATAAATAAGTGTGATTACAGCCTGGCATTTTTACAAAGTTGAGGGCTGGACATATTGTTGTTCGACTTAGTTTGATTTTAGTCTGAGCTTCTAATGTTAGAAAATTCTGTCACAGATATAAAACATGCTCTTACAGACTATGTACTACCTCATACCTCCATTCCAGCATTTTTAATACCACAGAACACATTTTCTGTACTTTTTAGATGGTACCCCAGCATTCTGACTGGGTTTAGATAAATCCAGATCAGCTTTTTGCAGGAAATATCTTTCTAATTAGCTATCTTGTTCTCGGGATTAAGGTAGTATGAAGCTATTACGAAAGAAAGTCAGAAATCACAGGCTGATGAGAATCCTCTTTCTTTTCAAAGAAAGCATTGAGAAACTAAAGTTTAGCTGAAATCACAGAGGATCAGCCCACCTAAAGCTTTAATATTATCAAAAGTTAAAACACTCGAATCAAATGCGGAGTATTTCAACAACAGACTCCATTTTCCTTCATCCACATGTGAGTATAGTAAGACAGAGATTTGTATTTTGTTTGCTTGTTTTTCTTTTCCCTGTATTCATTTCCTGAGGCATGATACATAGTGAATTCCTACAACTTTCTTGGAGCCAAACATTTATCAAATTAGGATTATAGAAATGGGCCTTTAAAAAATTAAATCAAGAAGAAAAAAGATACATTTGCAGAATGGCACATAAGAGTTATGTTCCTCCTGATGTGGGTCAGTTTGGGCAGTGTGAAAAGTCGAATTGTTTTGAAGATTGTTTTGAAGATGCTTTATCTTAATGACGGAATCTGTGGGGAAATTAAAGAATATGAGACAGCCTAATCAATGCCCATTTCTACCCACGTTCAGCTTGCTCAGCTCCATTCAGGGAAAAGTCTGATAGAAATAATTAGGAGAGAATACGGGCCAAAAGTTGAGGAAAGTAGACAAGTTCCCTGAGATGGAAGAGAATGAGGAATCGAAATAGGTGAGAAAGGAGAGGTTCTTCATAGGAGGGGATTTCAGGCATATATGTCGAAGAGAGGATGCCACATGTGCAGCCCCTAGAAATAAGTAAGGAGGCCCATTACACCTGAAGAGCCACTGGGAGGCAGTGACTACAGAGGATGAGTCACTCATCCTTCCACTCACAAAGTGTGCTCTAGATAAACCGTGGTTGGTGATGTGAGACTGACACCAATGTCTATTCCCTGTCTGGACTCTCTGGGTAAGTTTTTAGTTTGTTTGTTTTTGCAATGGAGTATACTATCTTGCCTTCTCATATTAAGAGGTTATATATAAAGAAAAACATAAATAAGCATTCTAGAAAAAATAGTGCATGTATCTGCATTAAAAAATCCAAATACAGAAGGGTATTTTTCAGTTTATCAGACCCACTTCTTGCTGCATGAAGTCTACCTAGTCAGGTCAAGCAAGTCTATTTGATAAAAACATTAGTCAAACTAACTACTTAACAGTCTTGATAGTCAATTCACTTTCAAAAGCCAATTTATAATCCTCATGTTCACAATAAACACAGGGAGCCCACTACCTTACAAATGAGAAAAAGGAAGAAAACAGAGGAAAGAAAGGAAACTAAGAGTTTTTGTGTGGTTAGGATAAGAGGGGAAAACTACCACCCCTGTCTCCATGTTAACTGAGTCAGGTGAAAGTGAAGACAACCAAATGTTTTTCTCAAACACTTGTTTCAAAGGAGGTATTTCAAGGGTAATGATTAGGATCTAGATATGAGGAAGACATTATTATTATTATTAATGTACCTGGGGTACTAAGTCAGTCTGGCAGGGGCTGATTAGCACTGCTTCCTGGCTCCCTGGTCAATGAAACCATTTCCCATTTCCCATTTCCCATTTCAATCCTAGAGCAGGACAATTAGCCCAATTCTGTTTTAATCATAAACTGCCACCTAAAAGCTATCCTATAAATTCATATTTTATGTCACGAAGTGGAACTCTTGGAGACAGTGAGGAGACAATAGTAAGAATAAAATCATCCCTGCAATTTTAAAAAGGCAGCTATATGTGCCTTACTAATGGTTGGTCAGGGCCATCTTTTTCATTTTAATTTGGTAAATAGATTGCCTGTTGTGTGCTGAGCATTGTGCCCTGTTCTATGAGGAACACTGTGTCTTGCCTTCAAGGAGCTTAAAATCATGTGGCAGGGGTGGGAGAGGAGTAATGAGAAATAAACATAATAGCTGTAATAGAAGATATAATGTGATAAATGTCATAAAAATGACATATAAAGAAATATATGTGTAAATGGTAGCATATTATTAAATCCTAACAACAGGACTGGACCGTCTCATGTTCATTTTCATGATGCTTTGTAATCTATATATGTCCCTGTATATAGATGAATATATACACAAGTAACATCATATGAGCTTTAAACTTTTCTCTATCTTTATACACGGTCTTTGATGTACAAGAAAATGAATTATTTTAACTGGTAACAAAAGTTTTCCCTTAGACCTCATTGCCATTTAGAGAAACCTAGGGTGTAAACAACATGTATAAACTCACATGATTTGGCTTTCCCAGCCACAATCCACTCCCTCTTTCTTCTTGGTGACAGATCTCCCCTTATCCTTGTCTTCTTTTTCTTCATTCATAGGGTCCCTGTTACACAGAGATAGATTATGTGCCAGAAAGCACTATGATTTCAACCTTCTGCTGACAGCAAATGCATCTTCTTATTCCTGCACCCAGGGCAGACTGCTCCTATAGCAGCCTCCTGCCACATCCCCCACCACCCCATCACCTCCCCTTGGGAATCCACTGTTGGGTTCTCACATAGGAACCAAAAACTTACAATGGGAGAACCCCAGAAAACGCCACCACTCTCTTTAATCAAAAATTCCTCTCAGAGACCTGCCAATTTTGTCTGCCATTTGAGGAAAGCTGAGAAATATCATGCTTTTCTGCCTGAAGGAGGCTACAGGAGAGAGACAGGTATTATTTCCTGGATGGAAGGTTAGGCAAGATTAGTAAGGGAAGGGAGTTTAACCACGAAGGCTTTGATCAAGGTCAACAAAGTCCAAATGAAGTTATCTCAATAATCATAGTATTTTTCTTGATTTGATGTCAAAAAGAGGGAACTGGACACAGTGATTGTTGAAGTGATTGTTGACCTGGGTGCATCATATTTACTTGTATGAAGTGGAAATTATACATCAGGAACCAACAGAACTGGGACCAGATCCTAGCATCACCACTTTCTCTATTATGTTGAACAGATTGTTAAATATGTGCCTCAGTCTCCTCTTTTTAAAAGGTAGGTTGATCAAATCTCCAAAGTGAACAAATGACCTCTTAATAAAAGGTATATTTCACATACTTCTACCAGGTATCTTCACTGGTCTTTTTATAGTCTTTGTGCTAGGTGAAGACATAAACCAGTCTTCTGAAGCAACACAAGCCTGACACATTGATTATCATGATCATTATAATTAGTTTATTTTTATCAAAGTAAAATGTATACTGCATACAGGAAAGTATATAAATCATAAGGGTATAGCTCAATTATTAATATTTTTTACAAATTGAACACATTCACATAATCAGCACCAGATTGAGAAATAAGCAATACCCCAGCAACCTGCCTTGCGTCTCTTTCCGACACTACCCTGACTTCCACAGCCATAGGTTAGTTTTACTGGTAGCTCTTAAACTACCAGTAAAGACATGCTATGTCCATGCAGTTGCTAATAGCTCTTAAACTGTTACAGATTAGATATTCATTTTTTGTCAAATGTGCTTCTTGATGATTTAATAAAGGACGGGGAGAAGTTGGTAGAGTACAAGCGCAGATGCAGATGATAGGACTGGAAATTATCTTCTCCATAAAATATTGTTGGTTAAGACTAGTGTGTCATTTCCAGCAAACACATGATCTCGTACTGTAATATTTTTGGGAAAGGAACTGCTTAATTAAGTTGGAACTATCATGTTTCTTTTGTCTCAGATAAATTGCAAAATACCATTTATAGAATTTTTTTTTAAAAAGCATTTCTCTGTGGCTTAATTTGGTATTTGTCCATACTTGGTGAAAGTTAGAGATGTACAATATATTTAATAATATTGTCATCGTAGATTTTTTCAAAACCCTTTACCACGATATTCCAAGAGCACAAATAGAATCCAAATGCCAGATCTTGCCAAGATCACCAATATATTTCCGAGGTGGTGATGAAGGAGTCGGAGACAGGAGGTAGAGGTAGGGGAGGGACCCGGGTCTATGTATCACTGCCTCAGGGCAGAAATCTCATTCCCTTTCCTTTCCCCCGTATCAAATCCTCAACTACATTCCATCCTCTGCTGTGCTGGCCACAGCTGTGGCTGTTTCCAAAATTAAGATGGAATCTAGCCACACTTGGATTTAGTATTCTTTAGAACTGCTATTCCTCTGGGCATTATTTTCAGAAGTATCATATTGCATAGGGGCAATGTGATACTTGATTTTTCTAAGTAGCTTGTGAAAAAATTTATAAATCCTTTTTTCCCCTAAATATAAAAGATTGATGTTAAGTCTTCTGTTCATTACATTTTCCTCTGGGATACCCTTATCCAAATGGAAAAAGAGAGATGATTGTTTGATCCAGCTATCTGCCTAAAAATCTTTTTTTCCCCCTAGAACAAATAAATTACATATCATGTTAGCCACAACACAGCAGTGTATTTGACCTAAGAGTCTACAAAGTGAAAGACTGGTTAGTGACTTCTTGTTATATGAACCATTTGATTTAGATCAAACAACATACTCTAGGAGCCTACACTGTATCAAGCACAGTGTTAGATACAGATGACTAAATGACAAATAAGACATTGACCCAGCCCACAAGGAGTTCACAGATCAGTGGGAAAACAAAACAAATGCAGAATCAATAACAACCATATAACGATTTCTTATTATAATGAAAGTACTATGCACAATGTTTTGCCAAAGAAGAAATGATTAACTCTCACTGTAGGCATGGTCAGGGAAGACATTACAAGATATTACAGGATAATCAGCCAGCAGAGAAGAGAACTATACATGCCAGGCAGAAAGAAGATGCAAAGATACAGAGGAATGACAAAGCCTATTCTTTAGAAACTCAAAGTAGAGGAAAATTATCTAAGTATAAGGTAAAGAGAGGCAGTTGGTGAGGCTAAAGTAGTTTGGGGTCAGATCATGAAGGGACTTCCTCCTCCAAATCAAAGGACCAATACAGTTAAAATAGTAGTTTAAGAATTAACTCTAGCTTAGGAGAAGCAGCTCAATTAATGATAAAGAAGGTAAGAAGATCAATTTAAAAATTATGTTCTCAGGGTTAATATATACCTAGCCTTTAGTCTCACACACACTCTTTCCCTCACCCATTCTCTTGCTCACCTCCCTCTCTTCTATTTTTATTACTGTCTTTCTTCCTCCATATCCCTACAGCCCTTTCTTATATTTTATGTAACACTATAGAAATTTTAGGAAAAATCCTTAAAAATACCCTGTATCACCCCACAGCCAATATGCTCAAGTTCCAAAAACAGCTTAGAAAAAGAATAAGGGGTTAATATACGACCCATTGAAATAACGTCATGTTAATTTTTTCTATTATTATAAGTATCTTGGAGAAAGCACCTGTTAAAGAATAGATGTGTCTGGTAACCTCTTTGCTAGCTCTGTTAAATGATGGCAGAGTTGGTAGCACAGCCAGATATGGTTTCACTACCATAATAAATAGCAAAGAAGAAAGTTTTTCATTACTAGTAACCTACTGGTGATGCCTAACCTTCCCTGGAGAGCTTGTTTTGCCTTCAGCCTTTGGCCAACCATCTCTGACCCGTCGCTAACTGTTCTCCTGGGTTGAGACATAGGTGATTTCCCTGCACAGTTCTGCATGGGTTGGCTTTGTGGCCTGATCTCTTCTGGAAGGCATGGGTTTATGGGGGAAAAGGAGGAAATCATTTATGGTGGTGGAGGCTGCTCCATTTCTGAACATACAGATGAGCCCCAGTCTGACCAGTTAGGGTGGAGAAGACTTGAGGAGAACAAGAAGATTGTCAGAGGATCCCCAGAGCAGCAGTTATAAATGAATCTGATGGTGAGAAATGATTTGCATTTCCAACGTGGGGTGTCACCCTTAGGGAGTATATATGAAATTTAGGAGAGGAGGACATGAGGAATTCTGAAAAGATCTAAAATGAGTATTTAAACTTTTTTTGTCAAGAATGTTTCATTTATTTAGAAAATTGAAATGTAACAGAAGGAGTATGTGGGATACTTTTATTTGTGACAGGGAATGTAGGTGGTGGTTTTTTGTTTTGTTTTGTTTTATACTGAGGAACACTGCTCTAACCTACTCCTCTAATTCACAAGAAGTAGAAGAAAGCATGGAGAAGTCGTCAGCCAAAAGGAAATAAAAGCTCAAATCTGATACTAATGCAGTATTTTAAGGCATTTCTTTCCTCATTATACCTCAGTCATTCCCTCTATAGTTAAAGAGAAGTAGCCCTTTGACTCCAAAGCTATTATTCTTCAAAAGAGATAATCAGAAGGGCATGCCTTTGAAGATTGAATATATCAGGAAGTATATTTAGAGCCTGTTTGCTAGAGGAATGAAATAAAATATTTGAAGTCTATTTGCAAAGAACAAAGAGAATCTACATTTCCTAAGTAGGTTTTGACTTTTTCTCTTTAAGCAAAAAATAAAATTAACTTGCAACATAAATGTAAATTTAGGATCAAGAATTATGTTACACAATACCTATGGGGGTTTTAAAGATTTTAGAAGTTTTTAATGCTTCAATGGAAAGAATGTCAACTTTACAGTCAGAAAAATCTGGGTTCAAAACCGAACTTGAACTTCTACTGCTGGCCAAGATGGAATAAGCCCACTACAGCCTAAGTCCCCCACTGATTAGAGAACACTTGAACAATACTATCAACCAGTTTGACCTAACTGACACTTAAAAGAAACTCCAAACAACAACATGATAATATACATTTTTAAGTGCACATCGATATTCATGAAGATATATCGTATTATTTTTTAAAGATATTTGAAATACTTTATTCTGATTCTAAATGAAAAGGAATGAGACTGACAGTTAACAACCAAGATTTCAACACTGAATATTGTGATGTGCCTGTAGCACTCTTATATTTGAAACTCAAGGAGGAATCAACTGCGTTCCAAAACAGCTAAATATGCAGGTCCAAACAATGAAGGTATTTTTTAAACTGCCACATTCACTCTGAAGCCCATTCATCTCCTTCAGCATCCCATAGATGAAGCAAATGTTCTGCTTAGCTAGATAATAAAGTGGCACACACACTGCACCGCTGACATCACAGGACAACCTATAAAACTAGACTTCTGACACCAGGCTCCAGCCTCATTCTCACAGGTCATCATCCTCATTTGGGAGAGCAGTTGTCTGAGCAACCTCTCAGTCATGCTCATACTGCACTGCCAAAGCTGGGTCCCTGACAACCTTTGGTGGGGCAAGAGCAGGCGTGGCAACTCCACGTTAGAGTCTCCAAGGAGCTTTCTAGCAAGCCAGAGGAAGGGCTTTTCAAAGCTGTAGTTACTTTCGGCAGAAATGTCGTAGTACTGAAAATTCTTCTTTCGGTGGCAGACTATCGATTTTGCCTTCACTTTCCTGTCCTTAATATCCACTTTGTTGCCACACAACACAATGAGGATGTTTTCACATACTCGTACCAGATCTCTATGCCAGTTAAGCACATTCTTGTAAGTAACTCTCGATGTTACATCAAACATTATAATGGCACACTGGGCTTCAATATAATAGCAATCTCTCAGTCCACCAAATTTCCCGTGTCCAGCTGTTTCCCATACATTGAACTTAATGGGCTGTCTGTTGGTGTGGAACACAAGGGGATGGACCTTAACACCTAAAGTGGCTACATACCACTTCTCAAATTCAGCAGTCAAATGACGTTTCATGAATGTAGTTTTTCCAGTACCACCATCACCAACCAATACAAGTTTGAACTGGACCTGCGGCTCTCCTTGGGTGACCTTCACAGTGTTGCTTCCAGAATTGTCTCTGTGCCTGTCCAACTGAGGCTCAGATACATCATATTCTGAACCATAATGCAAATCATAACAAATTAAAAATAATTGAAATCATACAAATTATATTTTCCAATCAAATAGGAATTACATTAGGAATTAATAACAAAAACTCTCTGGAAAATCTTCAAATATTTGGAAATTAAATGGCATACTTTTAAATAACCCATGAGTCAAAGAAGAAGTTTTGAAGGAAATTGGAAATTATGTAGAACTGATTGAAAATGAAAATACGACACATCAAAATTTGTGGGTTGCAGCTATAGCAATGCCTGGAAGGAAATTTATAGTATTAAAAGTTTATATTGTATATATTCCCTCAACCAAGAATACCATACCAGGAAATGGTAACTTTCAGGAATGAGAAATGTAGGAAAAATAAAGATATTTCCAGAAAAAACAAAAGTTAAGGGAGTTCATCATTGCTAGACCTGTCTTATAGAAAAATGCTAAAGGGAGTTCCTCAAGCTGAAAGAAAAAGATGCTAATTAGTAACATGAAAACATAAAAAAGCATAAAACTCACTGTTCAAAGTAAATAAACAATCAAATTCAGAATTCTTCAATGCAGTAATGGTGGTGCGTAAATCACTTCTATCTTTAGTATTAAGGCTAACAGACAAAACTATTAAAAATTATAATAGCTACAGTAATTTGTTAAAGGATACACAATTTTAAAAGATGTAGGTTGTGACAACAAAAATTTAAATGCAGCAAGGGGGATGGAGTAACAATGTAAAGTTTTTTTCTGTGATCAACGTTAAGTTTTTTTCAGCTTAAAATAGCCTGTTATAAGATGTTTTTTTGTAAGCTTCATGGTAATCACGCAGCAATGACCTATAGTACACATGAAAAAGATAAACAGAAAGAAATCAAAGTGTAGAGAAAATCACTTAATCAAAGAACAGAAAGACAGGAAGAAAGGAACAAATGATCTACAAAATAGCCAGAAAACAATTTTTAAAATGGCAGTAGTAAGTCCTTCTATATTAATACATTGAATTTAAATGTATTAAGTTCTCCAATCAAAAGACACAGAGTAGCTGAATGAATAACCCAACTATATGCTGCCTACGAGACTCACTTCACTTATCAGTACGCACATAAACTCAAGGTGAAGGAATGAAAAAATATATTCCATGCAAATGGAAACAGCAAGCAGGAGTTGCTATGTTTATATCAGATAAAATAGACTATAAGGCAAAAACTGTAAAATGAGACAGAGAGAAGGTAATTATATAACGATAAAGGGATCACTTCATTAAGAGGATATAGCAATTGTAAATATATGTGCACTCAACATTGGAGCACCTATATATATAAAGGAAATATTAATATATTAATACATCTATGGGGAAAGATAGACTATAATATAATAAAAGTAGTAGACTCCAATACCCCACTTTCACTAATGGACAGATTATCCAGACAGAAAATTAATGAAGAAACACTGGACTTAAACTACCCTTTAAACCAACTGGACCTAACAGATATATACAGAACATTCCATCCAACGGCAACATAATACACATTCTTCTTAAGCACACATAGAACATTCTCCAGTATAGATCATATGTTAGGCCACAAAACAAGTCTTTTTTTTTTATTTTTTTATTTCAGCATATTATGGGGGTACAGATGTTTGGCTTACATATGTTGCCCTTACTCCCCCTCCCCCCCGAGTCCTGGTTTCAAGCATGTCCATCTCTTGGATGGTGTGCATTGCACTCTTTGTGTATGCATATACCCGTCTCCTCCTCCCCCTCCCCCTCCCCCTCCCCCTCCTGCCCGACATCCAATAGATGTTATTCTTATATGTACACTTATGTGTTGATCAGTTAATACCAATTTGATGGTGAGTACATGTGGTGCTTGTTTTTCCATTCTTGGGATACTTTGCTTAGTAGAATGTGTTCCAGCTCTATCCAAAATAATACAAGAGGTGCTATATCACCATTGTTTCTTAAGGCTGAACAGTACTCCATGGTATACATATACCACATTTTATTAATCCACTCATGTATTGATGGACATTTGGGTTGTTTCCACATCTTTACAATTGTGAATTGTGCAGCTATAAACATTCGGGTCCAGGTATCTTTCTTATAGAGTATCACTTGTTCTTTTGGGTAGATGCCCAGTAATGGGATTGCTGGATCGAATGGTAATTCTACTTGTATCTCTTTAAGGTATCTCCATATTGCTTTCCACAGAGGTTGCACTAGTTTGCAGTCTCACCAGCAGTGTATGAGTGTTCCTATTTCTCCACATCCACGCCAACATTTATTGTTTTGGGACTTTTTGATAAAGGCCAGTGTCACTGGAGATAAGTGATATCTCATTGTGGTTTTGATTTGCATTTCCCTGATGATTAGAGATGTTGAGCATTTTTTCATGTTTGTTGGCCATTATTCTGTCTTCTTTTGAAAAGTTTCTGTTCATGTCCTTTGCCCACTTTTTGATAGGGTCATTTGATTTTTTCTTGTTGATTTTCCTGAGTTCTAAGTAGATTCTAGTTATCAGCCCTTTATCAGATTTGTAGCATGCAAAAATTTTCTCCCATTCTGTAGGTTGTCTGTTTGCTCTTGTGACAGTTTCTTTGGCTGTGCAGAAGCTTTTTAATTTGATCAGGTCCCATTTATTTATTTTGGTTGTCGCTGTGATTGTCTTTGGGGTCTTCTTCACAAATTCTTTGCCTAGGCCAATGTCTAGAAGAGTATTTCCAACGTCTTCCTCTAGAATTCTAATAGTTTCACTCCTCAGGTTTAAATCTGTTACCCAGCGTGAGTTGATTTTTGTGAGAGGTGAAAGGTGTGGATCCTGGTTCAGTCTTCTACATGTGGCTATCCAGTTTTCCCAGCACCATTTATTGACTAAGGATTCTTTTCCCCAGTGTATGTTTTTGTCTGCTTTGTCAAAGATTAGGTGGCTATATGAGGATGGTTTTATATCTGGGTTCTCGGTTCTCACAAAAGAAGTCTTAACAAATTTATGGAGATTGAAATCTTATCGAGTATCTTTTCTGACCACAATGGTATAAACTAGGACCAATACCAGGAGGAATTTTGGAAAATGCATAAATACATGGAAATTAAACAACATGCTCCTGAACAACTAATGGGTCAATGAAAAAATTAAAAGAGAAATTAAAAAATTTTTTAAAACAAACAAAAATGGAAACACAACGTACCGAAACTTATGGGACGCAGCAAAAGTAGTTGAAAGAGGGGAGTTTATAGCAATCAATATCTATATCAAAAAAGAAGAAAGATCTCAAATAAACAACCTAAAGTTGTATCTCAAGTAACTAAAAAAACAAGAACAAACAAAGCCCAAAGTTAGCAGAATGAAGGAAATAATAAGATATAGCAGAGATAACTGATATAGAGACTGGAAAAACAATAAAGAGGATCAATACAACTAAGTTGGTTTTTTTGAAAAGATAAAATTGACAAATCTTTAACTAGACTAGATAAAAATAAAGAAAGAAGAATCATATCAATCAGAAATGAAAGAGGAGACATTACAACTGATACCACAGAAATACAAAGGATCATACAAGACTATTATGAACAATTACATGACAACAAATTGGATGACCTAGAGGAAGTGAATTCCTAGACACATACAACCTAATGCTGAACCATGAAGAAACAGAAAATCTGAAAAGACCAATAACACATAAGGAGATTGAGTCAGTAATAAAAAGTCTCCCATCAAAGAAAAGTCCAGGACCTGATGGGTTCACTGGTGAACTCCACCAAACATTAAAAGAAGAACTAATACCAATCCTTTTCAAATTCTTCCAAAAAAACTGAAGAAGGAATATTTTCAAAGCCAGACAAGGACACTGTAAGAAAAAAATACTTACAGGTCAATATCCCTGATGAACATAGATACAAAAATGCTCAACCAAATGCAAGAAAACCAAATTCAACAGCACATTAAAAGGATCACTCACCAAGATCAAGTGGGATTTATCCCAGGGATATAAGGATGGTTCAACATACACAAATCTATAATTTTGATACATCGCAGTAACAGAATAAAAGACAAAAACCATATGATCATCTCAACAGATGCAGAAAAAGCATTTGACAAAAATCAACATCCTTTCATGATAAATCCTCTCAACAATTAGTTATAAAAGAAATGTACCTCAACACAATAAAGGACATATATGACAAACCCACAACTAACATTTGGAAACAGATCTACTATATATTCCAACAATTCCACTGCTGGATATATATTCAAAGAAAATGAAATCAGTATGTTGGAAAAAATATCTGCACTCCTATGTTCACTGCAGCATATTCACAATACACAAGATAGGGAATCAACCTAAGTGTCTAGCAACAGATGAATGGATAAAGAATATGTGGTATATATACACAATGCAATGTCATTTGGCCTTTAAAAAGAAGTAAATTTTGTCATTTGTGACAACATGGATGAGCCTGAAGGGTATTATGTTAAGTGAAATAAGCCCAGGCACAGAAAGACAAATACAGGATGATCTCATTTATATGTGAAATCTAAAAAAGTTGAATTCATAGAAGTAGAGAATAGAATGGGGGTTATAAGACAATGGAGAATGGTCTGGGAAGGCTGGGAGAAATAATTGGTGCATTAAGCAGTGTAGATGCTTGCTTTGGAACAATAAAGGGTTTTGTATAAAAGCAGGGAAATCTGTTTGTATAAAGAATATGCTAGTGTTTAAAACTCAAGAGACTGATAAGTTCATGGATCAAGATCTGGAGAAAGAGATCTTAATGTATGAAGGTAGAAAAAGGAGCAGCTTTTTATCCAAATTCACCTGCCCCTAAAGGACTCTCTTATAGATTATCACATAATTATAGTTAGTTGTTCACCAACCCATAATTAGAACCATATATATAAAATATGATTATATATATCATTATATAATACATACACACTCTCAATGTTGTGCTTTTTAGGGAGCTAAAATTTGAAATACCAGATATTTCTTATTAGTCATATATGAATATAAAAGGTAATTTGCAGCAATTTGCAAGCCCACCTCAATGACCAATATACTACTTGTTATTAATATTTTTGATGTGTACATTAAATTTAAAGACCTAATGTCAGCAACCTTGGGGGGAAAAACAAAAAGTTGGCAAACCTTGTATGTAGTAAAGGCTATCAAGCATGGCCACTTTCATGTAACAGAATTATAGACTAGATAATGAAAAGTATCAGTCAACTACTGGGTTGTTAGATATAGAGGTTATGTGGTATCCTATTTAACTATTTTCAATAGCTGCTTCAAATGATGTTAGCTGGGGTCGCTTTTATGGCTGCATTCACCTAGTGGCCAAGCTGAACTAGAAAGTTCAAGGCCTCTCTCACTTGTCTGGGGCCGTGGTTCTGCTATTGGCTGGAGTACTCCAGTTATTCCCTGTGTAGCCTTTCTTTCTTTGTAGTATCTCCAGGGACTTGCCGCATTGTCCTTCCCTCCAGGATAGCCCTAGACTTCTGAAGATACCATCTTCCAGCTTTAAATATCTCTATATATTAGTATTACCTGAGAAGTAATATTAATATACTTTTTGAATAGCTTCTTAATTTCCATTGTTAAAATAAATTGAGGTGTCTAAACTTAAATCTGAAAAACCTTTTTAACTTTACAGAAATATTTTCCAAAAGTAACAATGACTTCTATTTTTTTAATACAAACAATATGTTTTCAGGGAAATGCATCTTGGAAGAAAAAAAGGAAATTCTTTTCCCTAAGATTACAAAACCTTGGGCCACTTGTTTCAGTCAGTCTGTCCTTCCTTCTTCTCTCCTTTCCTCCCTCATTTTCCCTCCCTCCTTCCTTTCTTCCTTATTTTCTTCTTCCTTTTCCTCTGGACAAAGTGCTTTAAAATCACAACTTATTGTTTATTACAGTGTTAAATGTTTCTCTAGAGTTTCCTAAAATATTTGTGTAACATTTGTTTGAGAAACCAGAAGGGAAAAAAATGTTACAATAACAAACATTTAATAATACAAAAAGAGATGGAAATATTTATCACTGTAAAAAAAATCCTCTATAATAAGTGACTTTAAAAAAGATTAGGTAATCTTCTCTGAGAATGAAAGCAATCTACAATTGTCTTAATTTTTGTTTCAAAATCCATTACACTTAGACTTGAGAAGCCCTGAAGGCAACAAAACAATTTCTTTCTCAGATTCAGGGCAGTTATCAAATACCAATATATATGATGAATTAAAAAAGAAACAGCTGTCATCAACAATTAGGAAATTTGATTCAATAATTTAGATTCTACTTAGAGAATTGCCAAAGATATACATTTCATTAAGGAAACCACTGATCTTGATAATAAAATTTTAAACATTATTATTAGTGCTCAAGAGTAAATAAGGTAAATATTCTTTTATAAGTGTTTGCATTTTTATTTAATTCTCTTCAGACAACTAGGTAGAATCAACACTTTCATATAAGACAAACAAAAAGTATTTCTTGAACTAATAAGTGATTAGCCTTCACTTTGAAAGTATAACCAGAACTTTTATTTATGTTTCTTTCTGCTTCAAAACTTAACAGCTGTTTGTTAAATGTTCATGAATGCTTGATATGATTATACTGTATTTCATTGAATAAATGTTTATAATACATTTAATCACAAAATAGATATTACCTCTATGTTTAACTTATATTTACTTTAAAATGTAGTATTAATTTTTCAAAGATTTTTATGGGGGTCTAGAGAGAAAGGTACAATATGTAGAGGGCATATCTTCCTATAAATGTATAATACACCTACAATAGTCTTTGAAGTATTGTTTTTTATTCCAAACTTCACCAGCCAGCAAAATATTTTCTGTGTCATAAATGATTACAAGGCAAAGATAAAAGCCCAAGGTGCCAACAGTAAAATATGGTCCCAGAGTTAAAACAAATCAAAGGCTGTAAGATCCTTTGTGAAGACTTTAGAATGACTTCAAGCGATACTTCACAGGCCCTGTAGACAAGAGAATTTTATG
The DNA here is from genome assembly GCA_004363605.1 of Indri indri. Classification (NCBI taxonomy): domain Eukaryota; kingdom Metazoa; phylum Chordata; class Mammalia; order Primates; family Indriidae; genus Indri; species Indri indri. The sequence goes on from RJWJ010000095.1 coordinate 199,761, forward strand.
AGCATTTCTATAGCACCCTGATTCTCAGCCCGAGATAGAAGGACATGTCTAAAGATTTATAGAAGTGGCTTTTGTCTAATGGGGTAGTCTAATTTGATATAAATACTCATAGAGTTTTAAAGAAAATTGCATTGAAGATACCACTAGCATGCACTAAAAGAACCAGAGGCAGTAAGAAAAGAAAAGAGGTATCTAGGCCCCCAAGTCTCTACAGTTCTTTTCTTCATAAGTCATTCTTTCTTAACCCTTCTCTGCAAATAAAAAGATTGCTATATCAGTTATCTATTGCTATGTAACAAACTACCCCAAAACTTAATGACTTAAAACAATGATTTTTCAATTTTTCATGTTTCTGTGGATTCGCTGGTGGTTCTTTAGCCCTAAATGGTGTCACCAGGGGTCATTCATGTGGCTGCATGCAGATAGTAGCTAAGCTGAGTTAGAAGGTTCAAGACTTCTCTTACTTGCCTGGGGCTTTAGTGCTTTCTATGGGCTGAATGTTTCCCCCCAAAATTCATATTTTTAAGCTCTAATCCCTAAAGTGATTGATTTGGAAGTGGGGCCTTTGGTAGATAATTAGATTTTGAGAGGTGGTGAGGGTGAATTCCCCCATGATGGGATTTCTGCCCTTATAAGGGGATGACAATACCAGAGTTCCCTTTCTCCACCACGTGAAGATACAGAAGTAAAATGGCCATCTGCAAACTAGGAAGAGAGCCCTCACCAAACCCCCCACCATACTGACATGTCTTGGATTTCCAGACTTTGTCTCCAGAAATGTGAGAAATAAATTTCTGTAGTTTTAGCCACCCAGTCTATGACATTTTTGTTCTAGTAGCCTAAACTGACTAACGTAGTGCTATTGACTAGGATATCTCAGTTCTTCCCTATGTGACCTTTCTCTCCATGTGATATCTCTAGGGCTTACCATGTGGTCCCTTTCTTTGGTAGGATAGCCTGGAATTCTATTACAACATTAATGGTTCAGGAGAGTGAGACTGAAAACTGTTAGACCTTACTTTCACCATATTTTATTTTTCAAAGTAAGTCAGAAGGCCATCCCAGATTGGAGAGGAAGGGAAATGGACTTTACCCTCTGAAAAGAGGAGTGGTATGTGTGTCTGAGGAAGGGGAAGAAATGTTTGAAGGCCATCTTTAAAGACTATCTATCACAGTCTAGCCTCTGGCCAGAGTTCTTGTCCCATTCACATGGAAAAACGTAGTCATTCTGTCCCCTAAAGGTCACATCCCATTATAACAAGTTTAAATTCAATAACTTATCATTTAAATCAGGTCTAGATATGGACAAAATTCCTTAGTTATTGTTTCTCAGATACAGATGCTTGGGAGCAGCTTTTCTCAGTCAAGGTTTTCTACGATAGGAACACCACACAGAGACTCCCATTGAAAAAGAGAGACAGGGAAACAGGAGGCATAACAGTAAAATTGTTTTAAGGACCCCCTACACCAAAGACAGGGGATATTCCTTAATTGTTGTTCAGCTTTTCCCTCTGACAGTGATTTCCTAATCACTGCCCTCCTTGCTGCTTGGCTCCTCCCTCGGGGATTTTGGCCCCACCCTTCAGTCATCCTTCCTTTTCTATAAAAGTACTAAGCTGGAAATATTTCCTCTGAATGCTGCTTTCAAATTGAACAGTTCCTTCTTTAGTTCATTTACATTTTACTGTACATTCTCAGATTCAGCCATAAGAAGTCAATTGGTACTTAACAACATTCACCTGGAAATCTTAAGCGATCTACAAGCTCCTAAGTTTCATTTTCTATCTTCTGTGTTAAGACAGACAAAAGTATTGTCAAGCATTCTGTCCCTGCATAACTTAGTCCTTCATTTTCCAGCATTCAATAATTCCTTTACTGCCTTTCCACCCTCAGGTAACAATTTGTTCATTGCTCTGCAAGGCTTGGCTGGCAGCTCCTGACCATATGTATTATTTTTCTCCTGCTTCTGTAACAAATTACCACAAGTTTAGTATAATTAAGCAACACTATTATTACATAGTTCTGTAGGTGAGAAGTCTGACGCAAATCTCACTGAACTAAAATCAAAATGTTGGCCAAACTGCATTCCTTTCTGGACACTCTGGGGAGAATCGGTTTTCCAGCTTCTAGAGGCGGCCCGCATTCTTTGGCTCGTGGTTCCCTTCATCCATCTGCAAAGCTAACAATGGCAGGTTGAGTTCTTCTAATTTCACATCACTCTGACCTCCTCTTATGTATCCTTCTTCCACTTTTTAAGGACTCTTGAGCTTATACTGGGTCTACGTAGATAATCCAGGATAATCACCCATTTTAAAGTCTTTAACTTAATCACATCTGCAAAGTCCCACCCTGGAGCCATTATTCTGCTTGCCACACTGTATTTTCAGTCTCCTTTCCAGTCTTCCAATCTCCACCTGCCACGTAGTCCTAAAGCCAATAATACGTTTTAACTTTTTGTTATGGTAATACCCCACTCCCGAAAGCAATTTCTGTATCTATTGCTGAATAATAAAATACCCCAAATTTAGTATTCTAAAATCATGACTTACTATTTTTCACAATTCTGTTTGACCTCTTAGGTTTTTTTTTTTTTTTTTTTTTTGCTCCTCATTTGTGCTAAGGTAACTTTTGCAGCTATATTCAGCTAAACTTCAGTCACCAGATGTGGGAAGGCTATGATCTCACTCAGTGGCCCTCTGCAGTTGAGGCAGACTCTGAAGGAGCTGACAGTTGGAGGCTGCTGATCTCACTCCTCGCAGCTGGGCAATGAGTCCTTTCTTGAAAGTGAATCTGGGCAGCATATCTCTTTGCTTGTTACATCTACCCCGATGGAAATTAGTGGGACAAATTACAGTGCCTGCTGCTGTAGTTGGGCTCAGGAATGCAACTGATACTTGTCATCAACCCCCTTCCACTATCGACTCTAGATTTCCCTCACCCTCCACTACTACCTAGGCTGCTCTTGGTGGCTTACCTGGTGTAACTCAGATCTGCATTCCCTGGGGGCCCTGAGTTTCTGGCCATCATGGCCATCTCAGGGTGGGGTGGCTATATCTACACATTACAGTCGCAACTTGGTAAGTGTATCACTTGGACACTACACTTCTTCCTACTTCCATGTGTAGCAGGATTCCAATATCTTCCTGATGATCAGCATCAATTGATCCTGACTCCTTTTCTTGCCTGCTGCTCCCTGGACACAAGGAATCCTAAGTATCCAGATAGCTGCTGCAGCTATTATTTTTATGTGATTTTTGCTATGTCTCCTGGAAATAGTGTGTCTCCCTTGGGGACAAAGACCTCTGACTGTGCAGAGTTCAGAGTTATGAAGACAGAAAGTACAAAGTACCATATGGTTATTAAAAGTGATGGTAAGGAGGGAGAAGCACCTCTGCTTCTACTGCCTTTGCACCCTTCCCTAGGAATATATGGCTTCCTAGACCCATGTATTCTTCATACCGGGGCACATGCTATATAAAGATAATTGATCCAATATATATTCTGCATCTTTCAGTACGGCATTCTATCTCTGCAGAATATTGCCTCTGAAGTGGTTTTCAGCTGTACCTTCAGCAGGTTGTTCCAATGCTCTCATCAAGCTAGCAGCTTCCGAGTGGTGGAAAAAAAGGAATATTATCATTGGGGCCTATGGATATGGGTCAATTCTTGCACTTTCTTTTCCATAAAATGGGTTATCTGGTCTGACGTGATGTAATGTGAGATCCCATGCTGGTGAATCTAATACAATGTAAACACTCAGATGGCAATACTAACTGAGGCTCCTCAGGCAGGAAAAACAAATCTATATATCTGGAATTTGTGTCTATTTCTGTGACAAAGAACTGCTGGTCTTTCCAGCATAGAAGGGGCCCAATGTAGTCAACTTGATCTTGAGAAATAGTAGTCATATAAGGGGCTCAGTATTGTATCTGTTGCTGGTAGGTGGGACATTCAGCAACAGCAGGAGCTAAATCAGCCTTGGTAGGGGGAAACACATGCTGTTCAACCTAAGCTTAGTTTCCATCCTTTCCACAGTGAACACTCCATTCACGTGCTCATTGTGCAGCACTGGGTGGCCAATAACTGAAGCGAGATGGATTATGTCAACTGGGTAATTTGTTTAGGCTGCTTTATTGTTTAGTTCTTTGTAAGTACTGAATGCTGTGTAGTAGGCACTGCATGTGATAGAGAAACCTTCATAGTTCATACCCTCGCTTGGTATGAATATGTCCATTCACATGCTAAAAGCTTTCTGTGCTATTCCAGGCTTTCTGTGCTTGATCCTCCAATATTTCTTCTTGGAGGACAATTACCAGTTCAGCCAGTTGGGCTATTAAGTTCTAGATGAGCTTTATATGCAAGCAAAGAAGCCCTCTTTATTTTTTTCTTTTTCTTTTTTTTGAGACAGAGTCTCACTCTGTTGCCCAGGCTAGAGTGACTGTCATGGCATCAGCCTAGTTCACAGCAACCTCAAACTCCTGGGCTCAAGCAATCCTACTGCCTCAGCCTCCCAAGTAGCTGGGACTACAGGCATGCGCCACCATGCCCAGCTAATTTTTTCTATATATTTTTAGTTGTCCAGCTAATTTCTTTTCGTTTTTTTTTTTTTTTTTTAGTAGACATGGGGTCTTGCTCTTACTCAGGCTGGTTTTTTTTCTTTTTTTAAATTTCAGAATTTTATGGGGGGTACACACATTCTGGTTACATAATTTCCCTTTGTACAGTTTGAGTCAAAATTGTAAGTGTGCTTTTCACCCAGTTAATGTGCATTGTACCCATTAGGTGTGAATTTTTACCCATTCCACCCTCCCCCCTTCCACCTACATGATTACCCTTGAGTTTTACTTCCATATATGCACATAAGTGTAGATTGATTAGTTCCAATTTAGTATTGAGTACATGTGATGTTTGTTTTTCCATTCTTGCAAATACTTCACTAAGAAGAATGCTTGCCAGTTCCATCCAGGTTGTTACAAAAGATACCAGATCACCATTTTTTATGGCTCAGTAGTGTTCCATGGTATACATATACTACATTTTATTAATCCACTCATGTATTGAGAGATACTTGGGTTGTTTCCACATCTTTGCAATTGTGAATTGTGCTACGATAAACATTTGAGTGCAAGTATCTTTTCCACAAAATGTCTTTTTTTCTTTTGGGTAAATACCTAGTAGTGGGATTGCCAGATCAAATGGTAGGTCTACATTTAGTTCTTTAAGGTGTCTCCATACGACTTTCCATAGAGGTTGTACTAGTTTGCAGTCCCACCAACAGTTTATAAGTGTACATTTCTCTTGGCATCCTCAGCAGCATCTGTAGTTTTGGGACTTTTTGATAAAAGCCATTCTCACTGGAGTTAGGTGATATCTCATTGTGGTTTTTATTCACATTTCCTTGATGATTAGAGACACTAAGCATTTTTTCATGTGTTTTTGGCCATTAGTCTGTCTTCTTTTCAAAAGTTTCTGTTCATGTCTTTTGCTCACTTTGTAAAGAGGTTTGATTTTTTTCTTGCTGATTTGCTTAAGTTCTTTCTAGATTCTGGTTATTAGCCCTTTATTGGAATTATAGCATGAGAAATATTTTCTCCCATTTTGTAGGTTGTCTACGTGCTCTGTTGCTTGTTTCCTTGGCTGTGGAGAAGCTTTTTAATTTAATCAAGTCCCATTTATTTATTTTTGTTGTTGCTGTGATTGCCACTGGGGTCTTCTTCATAAATTATTTGCCTAGGCCAACATTTTCTTCTAGAATTCTTCTAGAATTCTTCTGGTTTCATGTCTTAGGTTTAAGTCAGTTATTCATCTTGAATTAGTCTTAATGAGTGGTGAGAGATATGGATCCTGTTTCAATCTTTTACATGTAGCTATCCAATTTCCCCAACACCATTTATTGAATAGGGGTTCTTTTCCCCAGTGTATATCATGGTTGCTTTGTCAAAGATCAGATAGCAATATGTGGATGGTTTTACATCTGGGATCTCTGTTCTGTTCCATTGGTCTATGTCACTATTTTGGTGACAGTACTATGCTGTTTTGGTTGCTATAGCCTCGTAGTATAGCTTGAAGTCTGGTAAAGTGATGCCTCCACATTTGGTCTTTTTGCTTAAGGTTGCTTTGGCTATCTGGGCTCTTTTCAGGATCCAAAAACAGTGTAGATATATTTTTTTCTAGATCTGTGAAAAATGACGTCACTATTTTGATGGGGATTGCATTGAATCTATATATCACTTTGGGGGGTACAGACATTTTAGCAATGTTGATTCTGCCAATCCATAAGCATATGTTTTCCCATTTGTTTACATCATCTGCAATTTCATTCCTGTTTCATAGTTCTCTTTATAGAAATCTTTCACCTCCTTGGTTAAATATATTCCTAGGTATTAATTTTCTTTATACCTATTGTTAAAGTTATTGAGTCTTTGATTTGATTCTCAGCTTGACTGTTTTTAGTATATAGGAATGCTACTGATTTGTGTACATTGATTTGTAACCTGAGACTTTGCTAAGTTATTTATCAATTCCAGCAGTCTCTTGGCAGAATTGTTGGGGTTTTCTAGATATAAGATCATGTCATCAGCAAAGAGCAATAGTTAGACCTATTCTTTTCCCATTTGGATACCCTTAATTTCCTTCTCTTGCCTGATTTCTCTGGCTAGGACTTGCAGCACTATGTTGAATAGTAGTGGTGACAGTGGTCATCCTTGTCTTCTTCCAGTTCTAAGTGGAAATGCTTTAAACTTTTTCCCATTCAGTATTATGTTGGCTGTGGTTTGGTTTTGCTCTGTTTATGTGGTGAATCACATTTATGGATTTACTTTTTTTTTTGAGACAAAGTCTCACTCTGTTGCCCAGACTAGAGTGCCATGGCATCGGCCTAGCTCACAGCGACCTTAAACTCCTGGGCTCAAGGGATTCTCCTGCCTCATCTTCCCAAATATCTGGGACTACAAGCACCACTATTCCCAGCTAATGTTTTTTCTATTTTTAGTAGAGATGGGTCTCGCTCTTGCTCAGGCTGGTCACAAATTCCGGACTTCAAGCCATCCCCTCACCTTGGCCTCCCAGAGTGCTAGGATTACAGGTGTGAGCCACTGCACCTGGGCAGATTTACATATGTTGAACCATGCTTGCATCCCTGGAACGAAGCCCCCTTGGTCGTGGTGGATTATTCTTTTGATGTACTGCTGAATTCAGTTTGTAACAATTTCATTGAGAAATTTTGCATCTATATTCATAGGAGATATTGGTCTATAATTTTTTTTATTGTCCCCTTTCCTGGTTTTCATATCAAAGTGATACTGGCTTCATAAAACAACTTGAGGAGGATTCCTTCCTTCGCGATGTTATGAAATAATTTCTGTAGTATGGATAACAATTCTTCTTTGTAGGTCTGATAAAATTCAGCTGTGGAACCATCTCGTTGGGGACTTTTTTTCTATTGGAAGATTTTTTTTATTGCTGCTTCAATTTCATTGCCCATTATTGGTCTGTTCAGGAGTTCTATTTCTTCCTGAGTGAGGCTTGGGAAGTTGTGTGTTTCCAGAAATTTGTCTATTTTCTCAACATTTTCGAGTTTACGTGTGTAGAGATTTTTATATTATTCATAGATGATATTTTGTATTTCTGTGGTGTCAGTTGTTATATCTGATTTTCATTTCTGATAATCTTATTTGGGTCCTTTATTTTCGATTTATGGTTAATCTAATGAAAGCTCTATCAATTTGGTGTATCTTTTCAAAGAACCAACTTTTTGTTTCATTAATCTTCTGCATTAAGTTTTTGTTTTTGATTTCATTTAGTTCTTCTCTGGTGTTATTTATTTCTTTTATTCTGATGGCTTTGTGTTTGGTTTGCATTTCCTTTTCTAGTTCCTTGAGATTACTCATTAGACTGTTGATTTGTGATCTTTCTTTCTTTTTGATGTAGGCATTTAAAGCTATGAATTTTCCCCTTAGGACTGCTTTTGCTGAATCCCATAGATTTTGATAACTTGTGTCCCTGTTGGCATTTCGTTTAAGGAATCTTTTGATTTTCATCTTAATATCCTCCTCGACCCAATAATCATTAAGAAGTAGGTTTTCTATTTCCATGACTTTGTGAAGAATTGAGTGTTTCTGTTGATTTCTAAATTTATTCCACTGTGGTCTGAAAAGATACATGGTATAATTTCTATTTTTTTGAATTTATTGAGTCATGTTTTGTGGCCTAAGATGTGATCAATATTAGAGAATGGTCCATGTGCTGATCAGAAGAATGTATATTTAGTAGTTCTGGGGTAGAATGTTCTGTAACTGTCTGTTAGGCCCATTTGCTCTAGGGTTCTGTTTAAGTCCAGTGTTTCTGCGCTTATTTTCTGCCTGGAGGATCTGTCCATTTCTGTCAGTGGGGTATTAAAAAGTCTCCAGCTATTACAATGCTCTTGTTTATCACTTTGTTAAGGTTTCCTAGCAGGGTTTGCTTTATGAATCTGGGCACAGCTATGTTATGTGCATAAATATTTAGGATTGTTATGTATTATTGTTGAATCACTCTCTTTACCATTACATAATAACCATCTTTATCTTTCTTTACTATTTTTGATTTGACATCTGTCTTATCTGGTATGAGAATGGCCACATCTGTTTTCTTTTGATTTCCATTTTCATAGAATATTTTTTTCCATTCCTTCACCTTGAGTTCGAATGAGTCCTTGTAGGTTAGATGTATTTTCTGGAGACAGCAGATACTTGGCTTGTATTTTTTTTTTTTTTTATCCAAACAACTAGCCTATGTCTCTTGAGTGGGGAATTCAAGACATTCACATTATTGAAAGACTTGATAAGCAGGATGCATTTCTGTTCGTCCTGTTGGGTGGAAACTTATTGCTTTATTTTACCTCTTGAGCTACTATTATACATGGACCATGAGCTTCAGATTTTGGGTGATTTTACACTGGTCAGTGTCTATTGTGCTGATCAGTGTATAAGGCAGATCTGAGTACTTCTGGCAGGGCAGGTCTCATCTAAACAAACTTTCTCAGTGCTTGCCTCTCTGAAAAAGTCTTTATTTCTCCCTCGTATAAGAAACTTAGTTATAGGACGCAAAATTCTAGGCTGTCTATTATTCTGTTTAAGAAGATTGAGGATAGGGTCCCAATTCCTTCTGGCACGTAAGGTCTCAGTTGAGAAGTCTGCAGTTAGCCTGATGGGTTTTCCTTTGTAAATTACCTGATGTTTTCACCCTAGAGTTTGCGGGAGCTCCTTCTTCGTATTAACTTTGGTCAGTCTGATGGGCATGTGTTGTGGTGATTGATTCTTTGCAATGGATCTCCCAGGTGTTTGTTGAGCTTCTTATACCTGGATATCTAGATTTCTAATGAGACCAGGGATGTTTTCTTCAGTTATTCCCTCAAACAGTTTTTCCAATCCTTGTTTGTTTTCTTCTTTACCATCAGGGATGTCTATGATTCCTATGTTTGGCCTCTTTACAAAATTCCAATTTCTTGTAGACTTTGTTCATGCCTCTTATTTCTCTGTTCTTTATCTTTGACTGACTTGTTTAATTCAAAGGTGTTGTCTTCAAGCTCTGAAATTCTGTCTTCTTCCTGGTCTAGTCTATTCTTAAAACTTTCTACTGTGTTTTGTATTTCCTTGAATGAATTTTTCATCTCCAGAAGTTCTATTTAATTTTTTTAAATAATTCAATTTCTTTAGTGAATTTTTCATTCATTTCCTGTATTGTTCTTGTGGTTTCTTTGTGTTGGTTTTCCATTTTCTCTTGTATTTTGTTGAGCTTCCTTGTAATACATATTTGGAATTCTTTATGTGTCATTTCAATATTTTCATTTTGGTTGGTATCCATTGGTAAAGAGTTGTTCTTTCCTTTTGGGGGTGACCTTTCTCTCTGATTTTTCGTACTTCTGGAGCTCTTTTGCTGATTCCTTCTCATATGGCCTCTCGATTCAGTCCTGGGGGTACTGGGTCTGGCTTGCGGGCCTGGCTTTGGGTCCCTGAAGATCAATCCCTTACTGTGCCTGTGAGAAGGGTGCCGGTCCCAAGCTGCCTATGGGGTGTTCAAGCAGGTTTGGTGATCCTCTTGGGTTGCCTCTGTCCTGCTGTCTTCACCTCTTCCCAGCAGTGTGAATTGTGTTGGGTTTCCCAGCTTAATCTCCAAAAAGGGAGTTGGGACTTGTGAATAAAAATCAGTCATGTCCTGTTTGCTTAAGTTGGGTGATGCCATGATGAGCTATATAGAGTTGTTCTCCCTGTCATTGGTTGATGTTTGTGTGGAAGAGCCAGCCACTGAGATGTTCTTTCATGTCCATGGCAGACTCTGGTCGTGCTGGTGGAGGACTTGGGTGCCCCAAGCTTTAGAAGAGACCCAGTAACTCTCAGGGGGTTGCTTGATCTCCACCACCACTGAGATAAAGGGAAGAGGAAGGCAGTTCATGGAAAGGTTCCAGGGCCTAAAAGGTTTTGCAAAGCCTCTGCAGGGCTCATAAGTTGCTTTTTGGGCCACTAGAGGAAGCCGCTGGTATGAGGGTCAGGACTAGCTCTCCAAACTGTGAGGGCTGTTCATGGGGGAGGGGCCTAAATGCTTGAGTGCTAAGGCCCTGAGCTGGGATCTTTCCACACTTATCCAGCAGCTCAGTTTTTCTGTAGGGAGGGGCAGGTAATCCCCAAATTGCCACTCCTTGGACCCTCACAGCACACTCCTATCAGTTCAGTCCATGTGTGCTCCCTCACCACCCAAGTCCATCTCTCAAACCTCCCCCCAGTCTATGTGTCTGACCCACTAGCATGCATCTCCATGCAATGCTGGTGGGTTGGGAGTTCCAAAATTGTGCACCCGTTCCACTACCAGTCCTTGGAGGAAGAGGTATGCACCCCACTGTCTGTGGGGACCTCTACCTGTAGCATGCGCCTGCCAGAGGGAAATGGCCACTAGAGAACTTCTTGGCTCAAGCTGGTCTCTGTGTTGCAATGAGTGGGGAGAGGGGGGCCACAGCACCCAGTTAGCTGGTGAGCATGAAGGTGAGGCATTCAGTTGCCATGGAACCAGGGGCAAGGCTGTTCCTCTCCAAATGCCACACCCTTATCCAATATGGTGGTTCTCCAGCAGGGGGGATGGGCACACTCTCAGGTCCCCCTTCCTCAGCACCCCATTACACTCTCCATTACATATGTCTGCGAGGGCTTCCTTGCCACCTAGGTCCAGCTCCCAGACTTCTTGTCTGTGTCCCCCTGCACCTGTCTCATGTTGGGTGCATGGGGACAGGCTTGCTTACATGAGCCACCAGTGTGCAACTCCACAAAATACTGGCAGGTGGGAAGTTCCCAAATTATACACCCCTGTTCCACCGTAAGTCCTCAGGGGGAAGAAGTGTGGGTCCCACTGATGAGACTTCAGCCTGAGATGTATGCCTGCTGGAGAGAAGCAGCCATTCGTGAACTCCTTTGCTCAAACTACCCTCTCAATTGTAAAGGGTGTGGAGGGGGGTGTGCAGCTCCTGGTCAGCCAGAGCTCAAATTGCTTTCTCAGTTGCAGTAGATGGAGGAGATGCCAGGGAGGAACTGTCTGCATGGGAGAAAGCCAGCACTCTCCCAGAGGGTGCCCCTCACAGACTGCCCAAACTCCTGGGACTCACTAGCTCACCCCACTATTCCATATTTGCCACTGTGCCTGGACTTGTGGAGGGTGGAAAAGCCTTTAGAAAACTTAGTGTCTTGCTGTTCACTGAGGGCGCTTATGAGGGGGAGGGGAATCCCCCCCGCCCTTACCATTTCACTGAGTTTCAAGCCTCTCTGGGTTTGATCCTTGCCAATATCTTCTCTTCTTTATCTTCTTCCTTCTTGACTTCACAATTTTCTCTGTGGGGTCCCCAGCCATCTCTGATCTGACTTCTCTCTCCATGACCCACACCTGAGCTGCAACTTTTCTCCCCTTTCCTCTGTCCAATATCCTGCCTTCCCACAAGGACAATCTGACAAGCGATGTCTCCAGTTGGCCATCTTGGATGTCTCTCCCAACTCTTGTATTGAATTTTTATTTCAGCAATCACTTTTTAAAAATTTCCAGGGTTTCTTTGTCATTTATTCCCTGTTCTTTTTCTTACTATTCCATTTTTGTTTTGTGAATACAATATACTCTCTTTTTTGAAGATAATTAGGTTTTTTTTCCTCTTGTTCTCTGCTTGTGTATTTCTTTTGGATTTTTTTCCCTTCTGTCTTCCCCTTTTTATTTAAAGAATTTCACCAAGTGTCTAGTGATACTTGGCTCTTATGTATGGGTGGTTTTTGGCTGGTGGTCTTCAGTGTAGGCTTATTAAGTAGTTATCTGAACTTTTCGCTGGGTGTTTTAATTGTCAATAAGTGGATACAAAAATTTGGTAAAATTATTGCTTCCAATAACATGGAAGACAGAAAATATACCTAGTGAACTTATGGTATTCAGTGAGATTTTGAGGCAGAATTTTAAAAGAATATGCTGGCTACTATTAGCTATAGATATAAGGTACTATAAGAAAGGGACAAGCCCAAAAATAAGGATATGGGTATGTGAATGGAATTGAAAGAAATATATAATTGAATGTAAGATATGCAGGACTGGAAAATGAAACGGTTTCTTATCAAATAAAATGTGATCATTAAACATTAGCATTAGGACAAAGACTAAATCAAGGGGATTGCCATTAACACAGCTTCAAAGAAAAGATCAAAGGGTGTGACTACATACTTCTTTTTAAGACTTCTGAAGGGATTAAAGGGGGTACCTTTAGGCTTAACTAAGGGGCTCCCAGAAAGATTAAGGGAATGGGAAGCTTGATATGCTTAAGACATAAATGTCTCTACAAACTAAGTCATGGTGCTTTGAGAATTTCAGGCTGACCTAGTTAGTCACTGTTTCTCTAGTTCTCCCCTGCTGCTGCTTTTCAGATCTTTACTCTCCCAATATCTCCCACATTTGGATGAACCCTAACTCCTTTATTAAACTTCTTTATTCATCTAATACTTGTAATGAGGCTGTTTTTACCAAATCCAGACTAAAACACCTGGTTTCCCTAGAAAAGAGAGTCTGAAGGAAAAATCCAATCTACCACTTTATTAGATTGTACAATCCAGGCTGGTAAGAGTAAAGAAAGGAAATGAGACTAGTAAGGCTTGGAAGCAAATGCAAATTGATAAATTACTGTACAGCACTTGCTACTGTCTCATGAAAAGCCATGAAAGCATACTTGCTTAGCCACATGGTACATCTCTTGATAGGCGGGCTGAAAAACAATGTCTCTATAGTTTATCAGAAAAAGCAAGGAATTTACCTGACAGCTTCTTCTAGTCCAACTTTTGCAGACAGTTAACTTCACTGATCTATCAGATTGCACTACGTAGTTCTTTTAATAGTCACTGCGGAAGCCCTGGGGTATGTGTTCCTATAGTTCAGAAGTGTTGGGATGGGCCAGGGATTCTGAGCAAGTGTCCAGTTGACTTCAAGCAGAAGAATCATACAAGCCTACTGGTAGTGTGTCACTATGTAAGGTGGTAGCTAAGGCAAAGCAAGTGGGCAAGGGCCCAAGAAACAGTGAGGCTGAGGAAGATGCACCTGATACTTTTCCAAAGATGCGGTATCTATTGCCACAATAATGCCATAATAAACAGCTATAAAACTTCAGTGGCATAACAATAGACATTCCTTGTTCACATATTGGGAAATAGGTAGGTGGCTCTGCTGATCTTGGCTGCAATCGTTCATATATCTGGGGGTTTGTTGGCTATCAACTAATCTAGATAGGATTCCACAAGGGTGACCAGTACAACCTGGCTCTGCTCCATGAGTGTCTCATCCTCTAGGCTAACCCAGCCATGCATGTTCTTATGGCAAGAGCAGAAGCTTAAGAGTAAGTAGAAATACACTAGATCTCTGAAAATGCATGTGGCCCAGAATCAGAGCAAGGGGTTACTTCAAAGGAACCTGAAAAAGAACCATGAATACAGGAAAGAGTGAATAAGGGACATTTTTACAGTCTACGGTACCAAAGAAAAACAAGACAACCACAGCCAAGTCATTGTTCTAACAGGTATTACTATCTTCTTTGGAGAAGAGCTTGCAATTTTATCTGTACTTAGCTATAAATTAGGCTCTTATGAAGTATGTGAGTCACCTCTCTTATGTCAGCTGTGAGACAGGGGCAAATAAGTGATTAAGATTATTCTCTGCCTCTCTTTTTTTTTCTTCTCCCTCTTAACTGTTATGTTTTGTTGATTTATAGAGCCAGTTAAATGGCAATAGATTTTGGCTCAGGGAAGTCCAAATTTAGCCCAGAGAAATTCAACTTTGGCCCTGCTTAAATCAATTCAAGCCTTCCTCTATTCTCAGGGCCAAGTTCCAAACATGAGAAATCTATTTTAACTCCATTCTTGTAAAATAACTGCTAAGTAAGCAAACCAGTTAGTTTATTTGGCTAAGACTATGGGGCTAATAAATTTCAAACCTTATATAATCCACATTCCTTTTTATGAATAGCACAATATAATGGTGACCTCACTAAACCAACCCAAATCAGAAGTCCCAGATTCTAGACCAGGTTGTGCCACTAACTAGTTGCGCAACCTATTGGCAATTTACTTAACCTCTTTAGTCCTCAGTTGCCACATGTACATAATCAGGAATTGCTCTAAATTACAATAATCCAAATGCCCTATTTCTAATAAGTTAATAAGTATTATGTATTGAAGTACGTTTAAGACATACTAGCTTATATAAAGTTTTAAATGTTTATTTATTTCAAGATGTTTCAGAACCTTTAATATGCTGTGCCTTTTGAATCTCCAGGAGAGAAATAATAACGTGCAGCAAACTAATTTCACCAAGAACTCTTTTGTCCCCCCATAAAACATGTTGTGTCACAGTGAATATACTTTAGGAAATGTACTGTTATTTCTAGTATCCAAATGGGTGAATTTATCATAGTCCCAAAAAGAAAAAGAAGGGAACTTAAAATGGGGACATTAGAAAAAAGTGTAATAAAATAACTATAGTATTTACAAAGGTATGGGCTGGGTTTAAGGAAAGCAACAAGGAGTAATGAACTACCCTGGGGCTAGTAAGAACTGTAAGGTATTACTACCCTTAAGTGAAAAGGCATAAAGGCAGGGAGCAGGGATATAAACCTAGAGAGGTAACTGGGATAACTGCTTGGGAAAGGAAGGGATAGAATGGCATTTAGTAGAGGGACACAGCCAACCCCTGGTGACATGGCAGGAAATGAGCCAGGGAAATAAAAACATGATTTCAGTTTCCTCTCAACTTCCAATCTCTCATTGGCATTTCCCATTTGTTGAACCCAACCAACCAAAAGCCAGAAGGCAAGAGAACCTACCTCACAGAGCGGAGAACAGAATAGAAAAGAGTGGAGGAGCAAACAGAAGCTATTCAACACAGTAGTGCTCCATTCACAAGTAGCTAGCTCTAAGTGGTTAAATGGTGTCATCAGGACTGAGTCTCTCTTTATCTCTCCACTCTGCTTTCCTCTGCTGGCTTCATTCTAAGGCAGACTCTCTTTACCTGGCAGCACAGATACAGCAGCTCCAGGCTTTAATGATTCTTAATTAGCAATTACAAATATAAGAATAAAAAGAATAAACACATATATAGCACTTACTATATTCCAGGCACCGTTGAAAGCCCCTTACATACATTAACTCTGTTAATCCTATAAGGTAGCAACTGTATTACTCACTCTTTACAGATGCAAGAAACTGCCATATGGCTGATCAGTGGAAAAGAAAAAGCTGAGATTTAGATTCAGATAGTCTACCCACAGAGTTGTGTGTTTAACAGCTGTACCATACTGTCTTTTGAAAAATAAACCTTATCTCCTATAGCATCCACATCATTTATCAAAAAGGACCCTCGTGTTGTTGGGTCATGTGCTTATCCCTGGATAAGCACTGTCTTTAGGGCATATCAGGGCACTTAACTTGCTACCTATATTATATGTTCACCCCTAAGGCAGGCCCACATGATTGTTAACAATTTCCCTCTAAAAAAGATGCTGGGCAAATGTAAAAAGCAACAAATATCCATCACAGGCAGTATGGACTTAAAGAAATAGCCCTAGAGACTGGAAACAAAATTACAGTTCTGCCTATGTTTGCCACTAACCTCAAAGCAAATCGCTTATCATCTCTTTTTTAGCAAGCAAGATTCCGACCCCATTATATGTTATATTTAATTGCATAGATAAAATACATTATATCAAAATGTGGTAATGAAACTGAGATATGCCAAAATTGAGCACATAATTTCTTAAATAAGTTTTTCAATCAACACTATCTCTGTAAAATTCTGTTAGATACAATTTCCTTCCTTTTAAAAAATATAAGGTAAAATAACTGAAATTGAAAGTTTTTCAAGTGGTCTTGCAGACATTATACATGATTATTTCCTAAGAATAAACAAAGCACAATTATAAGTTTATTAATTTTAGCAAAATAAAAAGACATAGGTGGCTTGTTAAAAACTAATTGATAAGTTTTCTTGTTTCCTTATCTCCAGAGCATTTGGCATTCTTTATCAACTGGTACATAAAAGAATAGAAAAATAAAAGATTGTCATATTGTCCTTTGTATTTCTCTTTTAATACATCAGTATGGTAGTCTACTAGAAAGTAGTAAATGGCTTCAATTGTGGAAAGGAAAGTATCTGGCTTTCCTTTTTGATGGCGCCAAAAGCAAGTTTTTCTTGTTTTCAATTCAACTTGTAACAACCCTGCCAAATAAAAAAAAAAAAGAAAAGAAAAAAGAAAAGAAAAAGAAAAATATAAATATTTCTTATATTTCTTCCTAATCACAGAGTATAGTACAATAATAATGATTTCTCTTCATTATCTTAAGAACTTTTAAGATAAATACCTTCAATCCCAATTTGAAACAGGATATTTTCTTAAAGGCATTAAGGTATACACAGAAGCAACATGAGACACAGAATGAACTCTTACACGTGACAGTTACCTCTAAGTCTTAGACCAAAATATTAAAAGTCATTAACATTTAAGATATTCATTCTTTCTATCTTCTATCTACCAGTATCTTTTTAAAACCTGAACCTGTGACAAGACTAAATTCACCAATTTTCAGAGGGGCTTCATTTCCTTCATAAATTGACTTTTAAAATATCATTCTGAAACTCACTGAGAGACAGGCAGTTTAATGGTCTTTAATACAGGTCAAAGTTTACTTTTAAGTGATAGTTAAAGTATCACTTTTAAGCATATCTTCATGAACACAGAACCTCAAGGTGTTCTTTTACCTCTGTCACAACTATGATGCAGAGCCTCAATGACACAGCTAGCTAGAATGACTTACTCTTGTATATTTAAAGAGGACATGATTAATGAAATCACAGAACAGTACTCTCATCTATTAGAACTCAGATGTCAGCATACAAACCCAAAATGCTTTTATCTCCTTAGTCTACTACTTGGACTCACACTAAATTTATTTCCCATATTATTTTTTGCAAATTTTATTTTAAAGTGAGAAATAAAAAGGAGAAAGTAGCATCAAAATTGGCCCACCAACCAATTAGGAACCTCAGAGTTACCAATGATTTCCTACTCTTATACCCCACTTTTACTCAAAAGCTACCTCACAAATGTAGTAGACAATTGACAAGAAATAAATAAGAAATATTAAGATAATAAGAGATTCATGGAGGATCAAATGTCTAATAAGAACCCAAGGAGGAGAGAACTAAGAGAATGGAAGAGAGAGAGCATTTAAAGAGATATTGCTTCTTACTTTTCCAGAAATTATTTTAAAAGATAAGAAGCCACAGATACATGAAACATAATGTATCTCAAGCAAGATAAATACAAAGAAATCAGTGACTAGATCCATCACATAGTAATGTAACTGCAAAACACCATGGATAAAGAGATTTTAAAAGAAGCCATTGAGAAAGGACAAATTATATACAAAAGGAAAGGTAATTAGAATTACAAGAGACTTTACGCTAGCAACAATAGAATACTGAATACACTAGAGTGTCAAAAGAAAATATCTGCCAAACTAAAATTTTGTACCCAGAGGAATAACGTAACAAGAAAAACAGTAAAAACGTAAGTAGACAAAAACTGAACATATGTGAACAAGAGACCAAATTAAAGGAATTCCTAGAGAATGTATTAATATTTTAGCAAAGATGGTAATAAGAGATAAAATGCTGAGCAAAGAAAATGGTGAACATCTATGTAAATCCAAATACATGGTGCCTGTATAAAACAAAAACAATATCTAATCTGTGGGCTGACAATAAAGGACATAACAAAATAATGAATATTACTAATAACATTGTGAACCAGGAGGAGGTTGACTGAAGCTTGTGTGTACTAAGTCCTTATAGTGTATAAAAGGAGAGGTTAAAATATTGTCTTGGCTTTAAACTTTTTAAGTGACATGTGGACAATTCTCTAAAAGAACTGAAATACAAATGTTAAAAAATAGAGTAAGAAAAAAAAAACTCATTCAATCAAAGAAAAGCCAGGAAAAGAAAAAATAGGAAAAAGCAGGACAAATAGAAATAAAAATTAAGATGGTAAAAGTAGATTCAAGTATATCAATACTCACAGGAAATGTAAATAAACTAAACTTGTATTCAAAAGACACAAATTATCAGATTAAAACAGGAGAAGGATGACCTCTACAGGGCTTCCACTCAATATTGCATTGGAGGTCTTGGTTAACATAGTAATAAAAAACAATAAATTAATTAGGTGCATAAGAAATAGAAAGGAAGAAACACAACTGATATTATTTACAAAAAGAAGTACAAAAAATCTATAAGCAAATTATTAGAATTATATTAATAGTTATCGTGGAGCAGAGAAGGATTTAAAGAAGACACAGAAAGTACTAAACATATTGATAAATTACACACTAAGAATTTTTTCTCAGAAGTTACTATTTTAGGTTATTAAGTATGAAATGTCCAATGTCCTTAAGTACTAAGTTTGACAGTTGATATCTCTGACATTTCACCCTGACACTTCTTGTATTATTTTTATTGTGAAGGTACAACCTCATTCTTTCAAATGTACAGTTTAGCTTGTGATTATCTTTCAAAAATTTTCTTAGAGCAATTTTTGTGAAACCATAGATATTGATAAGTCAAAAATTTGTGTTATTTTCGAATATGAGTTGCGTCCTGGAACCAATGCTGTGCAGACAGCTCAAAATATCAACGAAGTGTTTGGGAAGGATGTGGCTAATGAATGCATAGTACACCAATGGTTTGAGAAGTTCTGTTCTGGTGATTTTAATCTTGAAAATGAGCCACACGGGTGACCTGAGACCAAAGAGGATAATTTTGAGCTGAAAGCTGTGGTGGAAGCAAATCCATCTCAACCTATGTGTGAATTAGTAGCAAGGTTTGAAATTACCATTACGACAATATTGGACCATTTGAAACAAATCGGCAAGGTAAAAAACTGGATAGATGGCTTCTGCATGAATTAAACTAGCGTCAGAAGAGAAATCGTCCTGAAGCTTGACTTTCTTTGTTGTCACAACATAAAGGTGAACTATTTCTACACCGTATTGTTATGTGTGATGAAAAATGGATTCTTTTTCACAACCACAAACATTCGGCACAACAGATGGATAAATATTAAGTGCTGAAACATAGTTCAAAACTGAATATTCATCAAAAAAAGCTAATGGTGTCTGTTTGGTGGTCCAGCACTGGTAATAGCCACTACAGCTTCATGAAAGCTAGTAAATCCATTACAGCAGATGTCTAGTGCATCCAGCTGGATTAAATGATGAGAATGCTTGTGATTAAGCACCTGAGATTGGTCGACAGAGACAGGCCAATCCTCTTGTAAGACAACAATCGACCACATGTCACACAAACAACACTGTTCAAACTACAGCAGCTGGACTTGGAAACTCTCTGTCATCCACTATATTCATCAGACTTTGCACCAACTGACTACCACTTCTTCCGGGCTTTGAACCACTTCTTGCAAGGAAAAATATTCTATTCTCAACAAGCTGTGGAAAACGCCTTTAGAGATTTCATCGCCACTGGCCGTTCAAGGCTTCTTTACTGCTGGCATAAACAAGCTACCGTTAAGATAGCAAAACTGTGTTGATAGTTTAGGTGCATACTTTGATTAATTGCACTCCTTCTTGTTTGAGATATAATAAATAAAACTTTTGATTCAAAATCAGACATTTCATATTTAATGATCTAATAAATTAAAAAGATGAGCCACAAACTTCTAGAAGATATTTTAAAACATTGTCTATATTCTAGATTACATAAAGAATTCCTATAAATCCATAAGAAAAAGTAAATAAAGCACTAGAAAAATTGGCATAGGTATTTCACATAATAGGACATGTATATGGCCAAATAAACAAACAAAATGATGCTCAATTCAATTAGTAATTAGAGAAAAGCAAATGAAAATCACAATGACATACCACTTCACACATACTCAATTGGCAAAAATCAGACATTTGACAATGCCAAGGTAGGAGGGATTATGAATCAATGGAATTTTTATACATTAATGATGAGAGTATAACTTTGTATACCCACTTTGGAAAATAATTTGGCATTTTCTCGAACATTCTCACACTCAACCCAACAATTCAACTCCTAGGCATGTTTCCTAGAGGAGCTTGCACATGTACAAGAATGTCTGTAGCAGCATTCTTGTAATAGCAAAAACTGGAAATAATCCAAGTGTTTCATTAACAGAAGACTAAAGTGTAATATATTCACACAGTCAGCTACCATACAGCAGTGAAAATGAATAAACTATAGCTACAATGATATGACAATATGGATAAACCTTAGAAACAAAATGGTGACTTTAGAAAGCAAGTCCCAAGAAAACAACACGCAGGTCCAAATAAAGCAAAACTAAATAATATAGTTTATGAAAACAGATAAAACATAATCAAAATAAGTAAAAGAATAGGAATTGCATGGGAAAGGAGAACTTAGATGGAAGTTATTGATACTATTCTGGTGCTTGGGTCAAAACTATTCATTATATCATGATGCTCTACAACTTAATACTATATGTATTCTCCATATATATCATAATTTATTTTAAAATGTAATACAAAAAAACCCCCCAAACCAAAAAAACATCTTTGCCTATTTAGCAGCAGAATTGGGGCCAGAAGTCAGGTCCCAGCCCAGTTCTTTCCATTAGACTTAAAACACAATCTAATCATGTCAATGACAAGCTTAAAATTCTTTGATGATACCACAACACCTATGGATAAAAGACCAAATTCCCAGGCATAACACTCAAGGACATTCGCATTTTGAATTTCTACAGTCTCTTCTATCATTCTTATGTATGTATACATTCTAGACCACATCAATCTATTTTGGTTTCTTGAATGCAAAATGATTTTTTACACCCTTGTACATATGCCATTCCCTAGGCCTGAAATGTCCCTCCTTCACCTCTTTATCCATCAATATTTCAACAAACAGCAACTCCTCTGAGAAACTTTCCAAACTCCAGGTAGTGTCCTCAATGTTGGCACTGCATCCAAAACTTACTGAATTTTGTTACCTGTCTACCTGTTCCCCAAAAGAGATTATGTGGCAGAAAAGGCCCATTGCTTCTCAACATCCATTTTCTCCATCTCTCATATTAATGAAACCTCAATTCTGTTCAGAGTGGTATGTGTCTAGAAAAACAATTTTCCAGACTTCCTTACAGCCAGGGTGGTCATGTGAACCAGTTGTGGCCAAAGAAAGGAAAACTGAAATCTACTAGGTGGAACCTGTAGGAAAGCTATTTTTTTTTTTTTTAATAAAAGAACACATATCGCCCTTTGCTCTTTGTCTTGCCTGAAATATATATGTGATGCCTCAAGGATCAGCAGCCATCCTGTAAACATGAAGGTGAAAGTAATGGTGGAGAAGGAAAACAGAAAAAGTCTAGGTCCTTAAGGGAAATGTGAAGCCACTGGCCCAATCATGGACTACCCACCTCTGGACTTTTACACATGAAAAGTAAATCTGCTACTTGTTTAAAAGATTCTAGCTGGAATTCTGTTACATGTAGCTGAACATAACCCTAACTGATAGCCACTGTGATCAATAAGAGGGCAGAGATTGTGCCTTATTCTCCTTTGCATCCCTCAAATCTAAGATACTGTCTGTCCAGTAACAGGTGTTCAATAAGTATAACAGAATGAATGAACAGATCACAAAAGCCACTCTGCCTTTAAAGTTTTCCAGATATTTTTAAAACATTTCAATTTACATAATTCTGATTCAAAGACACACAACAGTTATAGCAATCAAAACCAAACTCACAACAGTTACAACAACCAAAACCAAAACCAAACTCTTCTGAACTGCTTGTATTAAAGTTAATTATAATCAAGAAAAAAAAAAAGGTAGCAATTCTAAAGCAAAATCAGCTAATTTTCAATGGCTGTCTCCAATCTCTTAGACTGCTGTTTTAACAATCATAAATAGTAAAAATGTCAATTTTTAAATATAATTTTATATATTAGCATACTTAGAATAAAAGTTGAGATTACTATTGAAAATGTCTTTAGTAATAGCCCACATTTATCAAGCAATTATTATATACTTGAGAATCTTTTAAGTACAATGCATGCATGAAATAATTTGACCTATACAACAACCTTAGAAAGCAGATTAAAACAGATTCTATTATTATCACCATTTTCCAAATGAAGAAGCTGAGGCCCAGAGAGTCTTGCTTGTTCAGTAGCAGAGCCAAGGGCTCTTGCAGTCTGACTCCAGCACCTATGGTCATTTTCCTTTCAGTTATTTTGCTTCCAATATTTCATCATATTGGTCATTCGCTTAGCACATATTTTTGTGTTTAGTGCTAAATCTCATACAAGGAGTTATCTCTGTCATTTTATAGGATGTAGTACTAATTTTTTATATTTAAAATAGAAGCAAATTCTATTGTGCTGCTTTTTGAACTGATCATACTGAAACTAAACTCAATAAGGAAGCACTTACATATAGATTTTAATATGAAATAAATATAAAATTGTGATCAATATTTAATCTCTTACAAATGATAGGCTTATTTCCATTACCTGGTGAGAAAACCTTGAGAGACCTGAGCAGCTAACAGGGAAGATGACTGGGAAGGGAACAGAACTAGCTCAAATCCCTCCAAAGTAGTTCCCAAATGCCTTGACTCTTTGCAATTAGATTATTTAAAGTGTGCACAGCACACCTTCTGAGTTCATCTTGCTATATATCCCTGTTATTGCTACAAATTTCTAGATTTGTGTATTTTCTTATACCTTAATCGATGTGCTTATTGGCTTAGGCATTTATCCCTACAATTTTACTCTTAGAAGAAGTTAATAATCTATATACAATTTAATTTTTATAATTTTATATTTTATTTTAACATTTTATATTTAAAACAAAAATAAAATGATATGGATTTATATTTTAATGTTTTCCATAAACACTTTAATGTCATGTATATCTGATAAATATGAGGTAAAATGATATATGTAAATGGTGAAATTAGAGCTTGGATTAATTAAGCCAGATAGCAAAGCCACTGGTTTGATTTTAGTAATAATGAGTAGATCCCTATAATTCAAATGAATGACAATTGAGTGTGGAGTAAATAAATGACTGAGACCTTATATTCTCAATTCTATTCCAGAAAGAGAGATAAATGTATGTAGAGATGCTAGAGAAATATATGTACGTTCATCAAAACACACAGTCAGATGTGCCTGTTAATGAGTGTTGCTTAGGAAAATTTACATCAGAAGTGTACGACCATTAGAAAATGAACCTGGGTCTTTTGTAAGCTAGTAGTAGAAATAGCAAATGGTAGGGGTGCTTGATTCATAAGAATTTTTTGGTTTGTTCATTTTTTTAAACAAATTTTTAGCTCAAAAAGTAAGTATAGGAAGGATAGGAGGGAGGAAGCTGTGGTGTTGGAACTGTTAAGCATCTTGACTGTGATAGAAACAGGAATGAATACAAGTGATAAAATTGTAAAGAACTTCACACACATGCATGTACACACACTTTCTTTCATGCATGCACACCCTCTCACAAATAAGTACCAGTAAAACTGGAAGTCTGAATAAGATTGCTGGATCGTATCAATGTCAATATCCTGGTTGTAATATTAGGTGATCGTTTTGCAAAGTGCTACCATTGGAAGAAACTGAACAAAGTATACAAAGAATATTTATGTATTATTTCTACAATGGCATGTATGTGTACAATTATCTCAACGAAAATTTCAATAAAAAGTAATTGTATAATTTTCAATTAACTTTATTAAACAGTGAATTCAAATAAAAACCAAATTAATTTTTAAATTAAAAAAGAGGTAAAGGCAGACATTTGAAAATGACCTAAGTAATTTGTACAATTAAAATCTTTTTTTTTCTACTTTATGATTTTTTATTTGTGGATTTTATTTCATTTATAGCCTCTAAACATAACGAATATTGAAATCTGCTCCTGGGTATAGATTACTTATATCTTTTTCTGAAAACATTGTGACCTTTAGGCTAAATTAATGGTTTATTTCTCTGGCTTAAAGCTAAGAAGTTTTCCTCTAGTTATTTGTTTTATTTTTAAATTTAATTCCTCCAGTCATACATAAATACATTTTCACTGCAAAAGATATAAACAATACAGTGAAAGCAAAAGTCCCTTTTTGTAACCCCATCTCTATGTCCTAATCTCATTTCCTTTCCCAACAGTGACGATTATTAGATATTTGATATAGATTTTTGCTAAACACATTTTATATATATGATATGGTTAAAATCTTAACATAGAATTTTGATATCACCAATATAATTTCTAAAAAACAAATTAAGAATACTAAAATGTGCTGGTTTCTATAATACTTCTAATATGTTCTAAAATGTTAAATATAAAAATGAAGCTTCAGTGATTATCACCACTAATCCAAGCTGTTTTAAAAATTTGCTTGGAAGTATGTAAGAACCTTTTAAAAATACTGAAATATACAAATGATTGGATGATGTAGAAAATTAATATTTATTTTTAAAAGTTCAACATGTACATTTAAAATTTTCTCCTATTAGTATTTATAGCAATCAATAACTTTTTGATAAATTTAGTAATACTTTTTAGTAGTAAAAACTTAGTGTAGGTAATTTCAAATGGCTTTTCCCTCCAAAACTGTTTCCTGAATTTCCTGAACTGCAAAATGAGAATGAAATTTTTGACCTACCCTAGTATATTTGATGTGAGTATTGAATTAAGTAGTATATGACACAGCACTCATTGACACAGTCAGTATAGCTTAGGCGATGCTTATAATACCAACAACATTAACACTTTAAAAGTTGTATCAACACAGTCAAAATGAAGGAAAAGAATTGGCTCATTTTTATAACAAATTACAGCATGATGCCATTTAAAATAATTTGAACTCCCTGCCAACAAAAAGAAACCATCCTTTTCCCCACATTCTCCCAAGGCTTCCTATGGTGAATCTTCAAGAATGTTAATATCACTCTTCACTTATAGGGTT
Source organism: Indri indri (assembly GCA_004363605.1). Classification (NCBI taxonomy): domain Eukaryota; kingdom Metazoa; phylum Chordata; class Mammalia; order Primates; family Indriidae; genus Indri; species Indri indri. The sequence goes on from RJWJ010000095.1 coordinate 225,319, forward strand.
AGGTTTACCTTTTATAATTAAATTAGGCAAACTTCAAATGTTTTATTTTGACATTGGTAAAACATTCAGAGCTATTTCTCTGTAAAGTATGGCAAAACAGCACAGTTTTTGTTGTTAAGGGGGATTTTTAACCTCAGCATTTATAATAAGAAAATGGAAACCTAATTTCCAATACATTATATCTGAGGGTTTAAGCTGAGGTTTAGACTTAGTTTGTTCAGCTTAATCCCATCAAATGATAAAATGTTTTAAAGCCAATGATTTATAATACAGTGTTTCTTGTGGAAGTAACTTGGCTCATCCAGACATGAGTATTTCACATATCTAGAGGTTATAAATATGCGTAGAGCCCCAATTATTCCCTGTGATGCAATGAGGAGCCACAAGGGGCAGAGGTTGAAATAGGACATACAGAAAAGCCTTCCTCTAGAAATCCATTCCAAGATTTTAAACGGATTAAGAAACCCCTTTAAACATTTTTGATCTAGTGTAGAACTGAAATATTTAATACTTTCCATGTGAATTGGGAAGGAATAACAGAAATATTCTGTACAAACCTGATTTTAGGCAAGCCTAAAGCACAAATGTGGACACTCTGAAATAGATTTTGAATAGTACCACGATAATTCTTTTTATTGTTTTTTAAAGCGTTTTCACTTCTGTTCTTTCATTTGATCTTTTCAATTGTCATATAAAGTAATTATAAAGAAAAATGGCTAAGAAAATCATCTCCAAACTGATGAGTAACTTGCTGCCGTAAACATCCAAGGGAACGTGGCAGACAGTGCTCTCTCTCTTTGAAAGAGCAGAGCTGTTTCTCTATTAAACATCAGCAATAAAATTTCTTAAAGATCTTATGCTCTGTAGTACCTGCCTCTCTCACTCTCTCTCTCTCACAAACAGACACAAAGCACACACAATTAGATTGTCAAAGCAATTTTAGTATTATAACACGGATGGTGATCTCAGAAGTACAAACTATACAAATTAAGCTAGTTAAATCCAGTGTTGTTGCTTGCTTTAGCTTGGACTAATGAACACAAATCAGACTCCAAAAAGTGTCAAAGTTTCTTTTCTAGGTAATGAATATTTTTAACACTAGCCTGGGAGAAGCTCTCTTAGGTTGAAACTACTTTGGCAACTGCTTAACACCAACTTGGTAGCTTTCTTGCATTCTAATCATACATGGGCAAGTAAAGTAACTCTTTTAAATCATTTTTATTATGAACTAAGCTTTTCAACTGTAAGAGAAAAAGAGATACAAATATATAAAACAAAAGAAAGAAAATCCCTGTAATGTTAAATCTGAATTGGAACTATCAGTGTGAACTCATGATATATATTTCTTATGCTCACTGAAGCAATTACATCCAAGTAGTAATTAAGCTACAAGATCTTAGTTTCTCATACCATTTTCTATGAAGGAACCACAGCTCCTTAGAAAATGATTGGTGACAGATCTAGGGTAGGAAAAACATACAAATGAACATCCTGTTGAAACAGAAAGACGAATGAGGCCATGTCGTGAAGGACTTGAAGGGATCCAGCCAGCAAAACTTGAGACAATTCAAGTATCCAAAAAAATGTGACTCTTATAGATTATAACATATTGAGTTAAGAAGAAAAACTATAAGATCATAGTGATCTCAGAAAGGGGTGTGGAGAGACGAAAAAAAGAAAAACAGGGGAAAAAGGAAAAGCTCTTCTTTATATAAGAATGCCAGCTAACAAATATAGAAGAAATAATATAATTAAAATTTCACCATTTTTTCAATTCGCAATGTAATTACTGATTTTGGCAAGCATCAATAAACACTAAAACCACTAGGTGAAAAGCTTTTGGGCAACGGTCCATAGTCTGAAAATTATCACCCCACAGATTACTACTAATTACAAAGAGACAAAATAAACCTTTATAGTGAAGAGATCTGGCAATCACTTTAATCAAGTAATCAAAGTTATCACAAATAATGGAACAACTCGTATTATATGCTTCCTGATTTGATGCAACTAAGTATACAACTTCATCTATAAATTGGTTAACTAATACAATTTATCAGCTAAACAGCTTCATTTCTGAGAGTAAAAGGACATGCTGTTAATAATTATACCAAAACAACAGATACATGGAATTGTCATAGACAATCTTGGCTTTATCCTTACCTATAAATACCCTAGCCAAAAAATATTTAAACTGAACCTACCAGGATGAAACATTCAGAAAATTGACCAGTCTTCTTCACAAAAGTCTAAGTCATGAAAAAAATAGGGTACTGTTCTAGATTAAAAGAGACTAAATAATAACCAAATAAAAGGTGAGGCGTTTATGTGCTGCATCAGTGGGAAAAAGCTACAAAAGATATTTTTGGGTACATTAGGGAAATTTGAATACGGACATTAGATGATATGGAATTTTTGTTAATTTTCTTAGGAGTGATGATGATGATGGTATTATATTTAATATGCAGGAGAATATCCTTGTCTCTTTTTAGAAAGTGTTCATAGCAACTTGATCTGAAATAGCAGGAAACTGAAAACATCCCAAATGTCCATCAGCAGGTTAAAAAGATACACTACTTGTAGCATATCTAAACAACAAAATACTACTCAGCAATAAATGGAATGACCTAATGATACTTGCTATCAAAAGGACAAGTGCCAAGTTAATTATTTTGTGTGAGAAAGCCAGACCAAAAAAAACCCCCAAAGAGTACATACTTGCATGATTCAATTTATATAATATTCCAAAAAAATGCATCTAATCTGCAATGACCAGACACAGATCAGTGATTGACTGGAGATGAAACTGGAGAGTACAGGAGCGTGCTGTGAGAGAAAAGTTGGATGAGAAAGATCATAAAGGTCAGGAGGAAACTTTGGAGGGTTTTGGATAGGTTCATTGTCTTAATTGTGGTGATGATCCCATGGCTGTACACATATGTGAAAACTTTTGAAATTATACTCTCTAAATAGGTACAGATTATTGTATGTTAGTTATTCGTAAATAAAATTGAATTATTAAGGAATAATTAACATACGTGGCAAAAAACAAAAACACAAAACAACAGCAACAAAAAAAAACCAAAGGCAGGCTCTAACTTCTTGGCAAATGTGTTCACTATTATGATTTTTATAACAGAGAAGTCACTTTCTCTATTAATATAGGAGGATATCCTTATTCTTAGAAGATGTATACTTAAGTATTTAAGGATGAAGTATTGCAAAGCATGCAACTTCTGTTCAAATGATTCAACTAAAAAAATATATAATATATAAATACATACATACACATATCATAGAGAAAGAGAAATAAAGCAAATGTGGCAAAATTTACAGGGTATTCGATGCAATTTTTCTTTTTAAAGTTTTTCCAGATAGAAGTTGGGGAGGAGGAGCAATCCAAAAAACATCCTTTTTCTTACCTTGAAGCCGCTCATCAGTGAATATTTTGTTTGTTTGGTTCCAGGTGCTATCTATAAATATAATTTTTTTCAGTGTTGCGCCTTTGCTGTCATTCAAATCACAGCCTTCCTGTTCTTCAGTTTTCTTACGTTTAAAAGATGGCATGTCAGGGTCATCATTTTTGCCTCTAACATTATTTTGAATCCTTTTTTGCAGATAAAAAGAAATATCTTTTATTGAGACAGACTGAGGTCCAGGAAAAACAAGTGCAACCTAATACAAAGAAACTTGAGTTAGCAGTATAATATTATGACCTTAAAAATAAATTTTGATTGACTTAAAACCTTAAGGAAAAAAATACGTTGAATAACTGAGAAACAAGCATTAGGTTGGTTCTACTGTATATGTTTCTTTAATGTATATGGTACAGTTTCTGGCTCTTTCCTAGTAATTTATAATCATAATATATTACCTAAAAGTATTACTCCAAAATAAGTTATTCACTGATTGATAGAAGCCAAGTTAATCATACTTGAAGTAAAAAACTAAATTATGTAATTTGTCATAAGATACAGGGCAAAATACACGATACTTTGTAAAAGAACTACTGAAAACTACTCAGTGATTACATACCATTTTCACCTATAAAGTAAGCAAAGATAAAACAAATGATATAGTGAATGCTGGTAAGAAAATGGTATAATGGGCCTTTATAGCTATTACTGATGGCAGGATTAAACTCTCCATAAAAGCACTGGGCAACTTATATCAAGAGTCTTAAAATGTTTATACCCTTTGGCCCAACGATTTCATTAGCAGAATTTATCTTAATAAAATAATCCTAAACACACTCAAAATACCCAAGATTACTTGCTCAAGTATATTTACTAGAGTGAAAAATGTACTTATGGTACCTCCTTTCTTTCAGCACATTTTTACTAATATCTTATACTATTAGAGCCTCCAATGCCTGAACAGCTCCTGGCACAAAGCAGGCACCATGTAAATATTTGTTAAATGAACAAATGTTGGTAGAATCATGGGTATTTTACCCTCGTACTTTTCTCTACTTCTCAAATTTTCTTCAAGGAGCATGTACATTTTTAATATGAAAAAAATAAACATTATGAAAACAAAATCGTAATAAAATCAAGAAACAAAAAATCTTGAAGTTACAAATTTCAAAGTTATAAAAGTTTTCAAACATTAACAGTGCATGCCTATATTTCCCCATATACCCAATTAGTAAAGTCCAGGGTTTTTTAATTTGCTTGGATTATAAGCATATCATATCTCCTTATAGAACCTAGCACTATGTCCCATTTAATCAATATAAATTCTATCTAGCTGAACAGAGAAACATACAAATCATTCCTAAATATAAATCTCAAATATTACTTACAAATACAACTTTCTATATAAACTCAACAAAAATAGACAGACAGGAAGGAAGGAAAGTAAAAACTTAACCAAGTTTTTTCTGGAACGAGTAAATGTATTGTTTTTAACTTTGTTTCTAGATTAACCACACCAACAAATGGCCCCCAAGAGACTTAGAAAGATTTACATGCTTTCTTTCAGAAGTACCCAAGGCCTAATTTTTTGAGATCTATTATAAAATTACATTTCAGCAAGAAGACTAGTAATGTCTGACCAATGTGACAATCTCAACTATGCAAAAACCAATGAAGAATCTAAAAATGAGTAAAGAAAGCCTCTGAGCAGTCAAAAGAAATAGTGCAAAGGCTACACACTAAAGCTCTTAATTCAGGGAGAATTCCTGAAAATCCTTCTAATTTAATCTTTCTTTTCCTCTTTCAAAGAAATTCCAACATTTGTTATCTGGTTTCCCAGTTTGCATCAAATTAGACCATCTATATGTAGCACAGACAGGAGAATGGAGAGGAGAGAAAGTAAAAGCAGGCATGGTACAAGAATATTGGCAGAGTAAAAACCTGAAGAAATAAGGCAGAAAAACTATAAAGAGCAGAAATAGTCAAAAAAGCATTGCTCACTAAGATCATCTGACCTCTGAAGACATCAATGAACTGTATACTGTTTAATGCTACATTAGCATAAAACTAAGTTATTAAGAAAAACATTAAATTATGTTCAAGTAAGTTCAAAAGGGCAATGAAGTTTAAAATTCCTTTTCATATTCAATGTGAAGAGTTATAAAAAATAAGCTGCCTACTTCATGGTCGTTTTCTTCATATTCTGGAATACAAGGATATGTGTAAATATTTACAAATTCAGGAGCTAAGAGTTTTGCATGTATAGCAGTACTTTTGCCATCTGTTTCATTTGGATGTTTAATGATGTCAATCTTCAATGGAAGCTAAGTAAAAAGAAAAAAGACAAATGAACAAAACAAAGATAAAAATTCTAATTTTTATGTTAATAAAAATGGCCTTTAAAGCTAAATAGAAAGCTTACAATAAGTTCCTATAAATTACTTGTGGTTTGAAGGTCATCCTTTTCTAGGCTAGAATATTAATGGTGAAAGTCATAAAGCAAACCCAAATCTCTTCCTTGATATTGTTAATCGTGTAATAGGACTACGATTTTCAACTCATTTAACATAGAATCTTCCCTTAATTCTTTTAAAGCAAAGCTCCAATGTCATTTTCATTCAGGTTTTATGGATAGTAACTTCGATTCCTTACTTTGCAGTATGTGTGCCAAGAACATTTTTTATAATTCCTATAAACTTTATGTTTGTTTATTTTATGCTTTTTTTTCCTCTTTATTTATTTGTTTATTTTTTGAGACAGGGTCTCACCCTGTTGCCCAGGCTAGACTACAGTGGGGTCATCATAGCTCACTGAAACCTCAAGCTCTTGAGCTCAAGTGATCCTTCTGTCTCAGCCTTCCAAGAAGCTGGGACTACAGGTGGGGGCCACAATGCCCAGCTAATTTTTTTTATTTTTTGTAGAGATGGGGTCTTGTAATGTTGCCCAGACTGGTCGCAAACTCCTGGCCTCAAGTGATCCTCCCACCTGGGCCTCCCAAAATGCTAGAATTACAAGTGTGAGCCACCACACCTGGCCTAGTTTATGCTTTTTTATTGGAAATGTAAGTTTGGGCAAAAGCTTCAAATTTAAAATTCAAGTCGGAATTCTGTTCCTTATACATCCTTTTAGATCAAAGGTACTATCCTTTGTTGCAAACATCATGATTTTCAAAAGCACATTTTAACAGCATAAATTAAATAATTATCAATTGGAAAAACAGTAACAGAAGAGGTCTAAGAGGTATAATCTTTTTTTTTTTTTTTTTTTTTTTTGAGACAGAGCCTTGCTCTGTCACCCAGGCTAGAGGGCAGTGGCATCATCATAGTCAACATAGCTCACTGCAACCTCAAACTCCTGGGCTGAAGAGATCCTCCTGCCTCAGCCTCCTGAGTAGCTGGGACTACCCGTGTGCATCACCACACCTGGCTAATTTTTCTATTTTTTGTAGAGACAGGGTCTTGCTTTGCTCAGGCTGTTCTCGAACTCCTGACCTCAAGTGATCCTCCTGATCAAACATTTGGCATAATGTTTTGAGTTGTTTCTATTAAATAGTGGACATTAGATCACTGATGTGGAAAATATCCTGTATTATTATATTTCTATGAAAATATCAGTACTGTAAATACATCATTGACTTTTATTATTCTGATCTGCAATCCTTTTTGAACACAATACATCTTAATGTAAAACTTTTAATGAGATATTTTATATGGCTATGAAATAAATAGAAAATAGAATAATTCTGTGTAGACTTCAAAAACTACTTTGAAATGTAATATTGCTATAAGATAATAGGAAATTTGAAAAGAATTATTTTCCTCAAGCTCTTGGTTTTTTTGAGCAAACTGTGAAGCTCATATTAGATTCCATCTTTCCTTATTCTTGGCCAGTAAACTTTCCGTTAGACTGTGATTTTAGATCTCTCAGGAGACCAAGGACTTGCTAAGATGACATATAGGCTAAACTAAAATTCAAGTAGCAAAATACGAGTGTTAAAGTACTTTTCTTCAAATTTAAATAAACCTTAAAATCATCACAATAAATATTTTAAAATATAGCAAAAATTTATTTTCTTACTGGTAAGTTCTAATGAGTCCATGTGTAGAGTTTAATCTCTCTAAAGTGCTAATAGCAGTCCAATTTTATGTATTATTTGATTAACTCCTACAGTATGAGTCAAGGTAACACAAGTTAACACAAATGTAATACATTCTTCTTTGATTATGTAGACATGATGCTCTACAGACCTTTTACCTGTACAAAAGTAGACTTGGTTAATACCAAAAAGTATAAAGGTAAGCAATCAATTCAAATCAAAATTTAAATTTGGCTTACAATCACTGTAACTACAGCATAGCCCAGTGAATACGTCTTAGTTTTTAAATGTTATTTTATTTTGTTTTGGTCACTGAAATCTGTTCCATCTCCACATAAAGGATAATACTAAGTCACAAAGCCTAGGCAAAAATCAATCCTAGTTTTGTAGGATAGTGTTTTCTCAAGGAGCAGTCAAAGGACTTGAGGCAGTTTTTAAAAGCTCCTTCAGGTAGTCTATAAACTTTTTTTTTTTTAGTATTCATGTTTATACCATACTTTTCTCTATGTTATAAATAAATTATAATCATTAATTTAAAAAGTAATTGATTTCATTAAAAACAACACCATTCATTTCAGACCAATTGTTTTTCCAGAGAGAAAAACAAATAGATTTAGCTATCTGTAGTATTATATTTTCCATTAATACAATTCATTTTCATAACGATATTATTTATCGTTTATCAATTAGAACAGGCATACATGAGATGTTTTCTTACAATCTGTTTTCCTACTTTCAAACAATTAAATTTCTTACCAACCTTCACAAGTGGAATCTGTTCAATAGGTACATTTTCAACTGGGACATAACATGTATAGCAGTAGAACATTCTTGAACTGCCACATTTGAGACACTTTGATCTCCCACTTTGCTGAGCTCTTTGAAGAACTTCTTGAGATGCTAAGCATAAGTTCTGAAGGGGATCTTCTGAAGCTATGGAAGTAGGTTGTAACTGTTTTGTTTCCACAAATTCTGAATTATTTTCTTTGCTTTCTTCAAGAAATATAGGTGGATTAAGAGACATTCTTCATTCCAACCAAAGTTTAATATTTATTTTTAAAACATTAATGATAGGTACACTGTAAAAAAAACAAAGTGTAGGGAGGGGATAAAATAAAACAGGAAACATTTTACTATCTCTACAAAGAAAATTACTCAATTTAATTCACAATTGTGTGCTATTTTCAGTACTTATTAACAAATACTAATAAATTTTAAAAACTACTAAATTGGCAAGTTTTAGAATATAAAACTAGAGAGCAATGAACTCAAAACAATAAATTGGTAACCCTTTTGGGCCATTCTCTCCACATAAATAGAAAGGTGCTATCTTAGAAAAATTATTTCAAATATCAAGTTTAGGTACTGACAATCTATTTTTGAAGAACCCATTTTCTTCCAGAGATGGCAATTTTGTACTATAAATATTAGAAATTCAATGGTTTCATGTTAATATTAGCCAGGAATATATTCAACCCTGTAGGCTCTGACTTTGAATTGACATTACATAACATCAAATCTCATGCTGAACTCTAATGAAAATAGAAGGTTCCAGTGAGATCAGTAAAATTTGGATATATTGGATATATTCTAAAAGATAGATTCCTCTCCAACTTAAAACACTCTCTATAAAAAACTAAATATTGGCTGGGCGCAGTGGCTCACGCCTGTAATCCTAGCACTCTGAGAGGCCGAGGCGGGCGGATTGTTTGAGCTCAGGAGTTCGAGACCAGCCTGAGCAAGAGCGAGACCCCGTCTCTATTAAAAATAGAAAGAAATTAATCGGACAACTAAAAATACATAGAAAAAATTAGCCGGGCATGGTGGCACATGCCTGTAGTCCCAGCTACTTGGGAGGCTGAGGCAGGAGGATCGCTTGAGCCCAGGAGTTTGAGGTTGCAGAGAGCTAGGATGATGCCACGACCCTCTAGCCCGGTCAACACAGTGAGACTCTGTCTCAAAAAAAAAAAAAAAAAACACAAAACTAAATATTCCCTAAAAATGAGAGGCATTTACTACCAATTATAATTTGCAAAATATCCCATAAGGTGAAATATATTATCCTATAAATTTTAAAATTTTGCAGAGTAACACTAACGTCCACTCTAAGAATTTATACTGCTTCTTAAAAAACATATACCAGATTCTTCAGTACTAGAGATAACATCGTAAAATAACTTTCCCCCTTAATATTTTTTTCAAAGGTTGACGGCCGCCAAAATTACTGTTTGCTTACCCTGTAAGCAATATATGTTTTAAGGGAGAAAACAGATTAAATCTCTATTGATTTGATATGCATTCCCCAGCTGTAAAATGATTCTCTTTATTACAAAGCCGTATGGCATTGCGGTGTTTATGAAGCTGCAGGCACTTTGAGTACAAACACTGACAGGAGAAACTGTGACTGCAACAAGAAACATTCTGTGGTCTCCCAAATAAAATGTGAACAAAAAGTCCGGAGAAACATAAAATACGACGTAATTTGCTACCAAGAAGTTAGTGACATTAATTTAACTACTCATCAAGAGCTTTTTTTTTAAGATTGTAAACCCCAGTGAGCTTGAGACCCAAATAAGGAGATGCAAAGAAAAGATGGTGATTACTGAAGGAAAGGGAAAATGTGCTTGCCAAATTTACCCAAGGGGAACACCAAAATACAGTAAATATTATTGCTGGGTGTACTGATTAGGAACAGATTTACATTTTGGGTTGCTGAGAAAAAGCGGTATTTAAGAACAATACCTTCTTCCTGCCTCACAAATAGAAAACATTATCTACTTCAGCCTGCCACTCCAAATCATCTGCCTAAAAATGGCTTCTATCTTGGTGAACATGCCCTCAACAACTAGGAGAGTGCAAAATATTAAGTTGCCATCTTTTCTTGAGTCTCTGACCCTTTTAGCAATTGCATGAAAATCTTGGAGCTTATCCCTAGAAAATGCATATACAGACACAATATGTGCACACAATTTCAGGTGGATTGCAGATCCCCTGGAGTACGTCTATGACCCAGACAAAGAAATCCTAGATAAAACGTTCATGCTAAGAACAGAAGCGCCTTAAAAGTTTGGAAAGAGACCCTATTCGTCCCCAGAAATCCAAGCAACAGTTTGTCGGCCAACAAAGTGTCACAAGCCAATAGATGTTCCATCGCTGCACTTAGAAAGCTAATTAAGTTTCACCTAAACTCTCTTGGTTTTGGCTTTGTGCTAGTGTTGCATGAGGTTCTTACAGAGAAACATTTTTAGGCTGTAATAGTCCTGAATTATTCAGATCATGCGACTCATCCTAAAAAAGAAATTGGACTAGACGAATTCAGCCTGACTTCATTTTCTTGGATATTCCAGTAGCTATTTAGTGGGTTTACAAGTGCCAGCAAAGGGCCCAGGCATAGTGGGGCTGAAGAATGCAGTTACTGTGGATGCCATGAAAGTTCACGTGGTTGCCTGACATTTAATGGAAAACTACTGATGAGTTTTTGGAGTTATTCTAGGACCCTCAAAGTGCATTCCTCCTGAGATACCTCAGATATATTACCCTATATTTCACTGACCTTCCATCCACATGGAAGATATAACTAAACAGATAACTAAACAGATATTAAAAAGGCCTCATATAAATGACCTTCCTCTACAAAATCAAACACAAATACCTGTGAGACAGTGAAAGTGAAATGTTTATGGCTACTCCCCCTGCCTCACCTACATACTCTCACCTATGTCTGAGGTGGCCACATAAAAGAGGCCAGCAGTTGTAACTCATGGGTAGCTCCCACCAAAGGTCTCTGAAACCACGTGAACGGGGCATCTGTTTTGACCTAGCCAACAGCCTGCCTCAAATGTGTACAGATTATTTTTTGCAAATGTGGTTATTCAAAACCTTTTCAACATACTTCTTAATATCAAACATATGCAGGGAAATACAACTCAAGTCATGGGGGTTAAAAAGACTTAGAAAACACAAAAAGACTATTCCTAAGGAACTAACAAACAATTTTAGCCCCTTGAAGCAGCACCTATCATTCTGCAACTTAGGCTGAAAACAAATTAATTTTTTACTCCTCCTTATATCCAATTTTCCCCCAAAACTAAATATACTCACCCAGTTGCATCAATTCTACCTTGCACATAACCCTCTATTTTCAGTCTTAAAGTCAGGACTCTAATTCAGTTTGTTACGAATTCATAAATGGGCTATGGCAATCTTTTGCATGTCTTTACTTTTGAGCACTTATTGGTTCCACATATTTGACATGGAAAAATGTACTTAATTTGGAGGTATCTTTTAATGATCTTTTAATGAAGCTGTTTCTCCTAGCATTCAACTCTGTAAGAGCAGAATTCTTTCCTGAACTCACCTATTCCTGATTCTTATGCAATAGGAGGAATTCAACAAATACTTAACTAAATCAAAACCATTCTGAAAAACACATCCAGTAAGTATTTCGCTACTGAAGTACCTCACAAAATACCTTTATGGACTATCTGCAGCCTGGTAAGTGGCAGTCTGGCATCCCCCCTCCAAAAAAAAAAGAAAAAATTGGCAAAGCAATAATGGCATCTTACCTCTTCCATTATTGTAAGTTGACCCACCTTCCAATGTTACATTATATATCAAATTCCCCTATCCTGTATTGTGGACCAATTTAGTACTAGACAAAACCCACTATAAATTTTATTTCTGGAGTATTTTTAAAAACCTGGTCACACAGCATGTATAGGTCCAACATTTATTTTTAAAAATCCAAGGTACCAACTTTTTAAATACAGTACTAAAGGCCCCTCCTCACCACACACCATATGGTTGGCAGACTTAACCTTATTTTTTCATGGTACACTGGTTAGAAGTAGTCCTTAAATGTTGCGATCTTAATTAAATCAAGTATCGATTTTTTTTTTTATCATCCAACTTGGTGGAACTGACCCCTGAAAGTGTTAATATACTTCCTTATTTGTCCTACATTCCCAAGAAATAATTTGGACATAAAATCTCCTTTGCTTATTATGTAACCATAACCTTAATATTTTAAATACACTACATGGCATACCTAATCCTATGTTTTTACTAGGATTGTCCTTCGGTGATTACCAATCCCCCACAAACCACTCCAAACACTAAAAAATAAAGAATGGAGTTCCTAGGGAACTGACTTTTTAAGGCCAAACTTCCCTTGGGGCAGAAAGCACCGAAAACCATTGTGAGGGGAAAAAAAAAATTTTTTTGAGGAAAAATTTTAAGTCTTTTTCCCAAAGGGCACGCAAGATCATAAAAACAAGTGCCCGGACAGGGACAGAGATCCCCCCCAATAGGCGACACCACAGCACTCTGCTAGGGTCCTGACAAGGAACGTTCACTTCCCGCGGCCACACGGCTCGAGCCAGATCACTGGTCTCCCGAGAGGCTCGGAGACCGGCACCGGGATCGGAGTGGGACTCAGACCTGCACAACTCGCGAGTTTCCGCACTGCTCCACGCGTCTTCAGCTTCGCCGAGCCCCAGGCGCTCGCCGGGCCGTGATCACGCACGGACCAGGCGGAGCGCTTTTCCCGAGACACCAGAGGGAGGAGCCAGGCGGTTGCTAAGGTATTTTCTGGGGCCGGGTGCTCCGCGGGCCGGGAGGCGAAGGTAACGGGCGGTATGAGAGCGGGGCGGGTTTAGACGGGAAGTCCCGCCTCAGCCGCTCACTCAGCGGGCGGTGGCGCGCTTCTCCTCAGACACTTGGGCGGGCAGCCGGGCTGGGATGTTGAGGCCCGGCTTCACACCCCCACCCCTTCACCAGTTCTTTCCCGAGTGTAGACAGTACCAAATAACTGGGACGCGGTTCTCGAAATGTACTCTTAAGGCGTAATTGCAGTGAGTTTTGAGGAAATGCTGATCCTACAGAACACTTTCTGTTTTACCAATCCCAAAGATATTTTAGTCATGAGAACTTGGTTCTATGATTTTTTTGTGGCTATGTCAAAATAAGTATTTTGTGCTCTGTATAGTAATGAAAGTTGTTAGAAAAATCGTTTTTATCTTGTATCTTGATGGTTTGGTTTATGTAAAAAAACGCATACAGCGTTGTGACTCCTTTGTGTAGTTTTTCCACTTTGAAATTAAGCATAATACATGGATACATTATTAAAGCACTTATCCATGCCTCACCCCAGAGAAAACCCAACTGAGGTAGTGCACATTATCAGTTGTAAGATTTAGAAACACAATGGCCAAATGTTGAGCAATGTATTTATTGGGTACTGTGAATTTATCAAGTGGGAGATAAAGGATAGAACTTTGCCTTAGAAGTGTTTATAATATCAAGTAATGTACAGGTAGTATATAAAATGCAATATTCTTACTAAGAAAAATGCAATATGACTGAAAAATTATAGGAATTTTAAAGAGCTCAGAATGGAGTGGTCAGTGAGTTTTATCGGTTGAACTTGAGTAATCGCTGAAGAATGATTATGGTTTAGAGAAGTGTTGTTAAACTGGAAAGAGGCTTGTGTAGGACCCATTGTAGGAAAGGAAATCTCTTTACACTTTTTAAAAATTGAAATAATGTAGAGAAATAGTGCTTTTAAGTAAATTTAGTATTAGTAAAGTATTGTTTTATGGAGCTCTTAATTACATATGTGTATGAATGTGTGCACTAGGTCTTGTTTGTAAAATGTATTTCTTATTGTGTAGTACTCTAAAAAGTTTGAAAGCACTGATTTAGAGAGAAAGATGAGTTTTCTGGGTAGGGAAGGCAGCAATGGCAAAGTCCTTAAGCCAGGAATAATAATTCACAATAACTCTAAGTTTTAGCAAAGTAGTTCAATTGCACAGATTAAAAAGCAAATGAGATTATTTATTAGGTTGAGGATTGGGTTACCATTGCGATGTAATAAATTACTCCAAAATATGGTAGCTTGAAACAAAAATTTTATTATGTTCAAAAATTGTATGGTCAGGAGGGCACAGTGGATCAGCTTTTCTCTGGTAACTCAAGTGGAAAGGCTAGGAATGCTAGCAGAGCTTTAATTTACAGCTCTCCTTGTGGTCTGAGCTTCTTCAGTATGGCAGCAAGATAGTAGAAATTGTTAGCTTAGGCTCAGGGATCCAAAGGGAATGTTGCAATGCGGAAGGTAGAAACTGCATGTCCTCTTCTGACCTTGCCTCAAAAAGTAACACAATGTCACTTCCCTCATATTCTTTTGCTTACAAGTGAGTTCCAAAGCCTGACCCAATTTTAGGGAAGGGAATATCAATCCCTTTTCTGAAAGGAGTAGCAAAGAATTTCTGGCCATTTTTAAAAGCTAACATACTAAATTTACTGCTATAACATAATAGAAAACCCCAAATATTGATAGTTTAATACAATTAATGTTTATTTCTTATAAAAGATCCATCGTGTATCTTACTAGTCAGATGAAATGTTAAACTTGAAGGTCAGATGTTTCCTTTTATCTGTAGTGGCTAGGCTGCCTCCTGAAACTTGGGGCCCATAGCTTATTTGACAAGAAAGAAAGAAAATATGGTGAATCACACAAGAAGTTGTAGAGATCAGCCCTAAAAATGGCAAATACAAATTTTGCCACATTCCATTGGCCATAATTTAGTGCCAAGGCCCCCATATTAAAATGTAAGGGAGCCTGGGAAATGTAGGGGAAAACACACATGTTGATAAATCATTTACAGTTTGCCCACATTCTAGGTTTTTAACCAAAATCCTTTGGTCCCCAACTGCTCCACTCTATTCTCAATTCTCTCTAAGGAAAATTCTTGCAAGTCTTTTTAATATTTCTTCTGTTATTTACTCTTTATGTCTAATATACTTATGTTGCAATTTCTTGATTTTTCAATTTAAGATGTTATCCATTGACTTTTTCCTATGGAAGACAATAATATAGTTCTTTTATAACATCACCCCAAGCATGTGAACATTCCCTCTCTTCCTATCCCATTTACTCTTCTTTTCCCTTCATCTTTCAATAGCGTGATATCATAGTTTTGGTTAAACCAACATTTAGTGTTATCACTACCATGCTAGATAGTGTAGTTTATTATATCTCAAACAAGAAGCAGTACAGTTAATTAAGGTATGCGCCTAAACTATTGACACAGTTTTGCCATCTTAACGGTAGCTTGTTTACGCCAGCAGCCAAGAAGTCTGGAGAGTGAGTGGCGATGAAATTGCCAAAGGCGTTTTCCACAGCTTCTTGAGAATTGAATATTATTCCTTGTAAGAAGTGGTCCAAAGCCTGGAAGAATCAGAAGTCAGTTGGTGCAAGGTCTGGTGAATACAGTGGATGACAAAGAGTTTCCAAATCCACCTTCTGTAGTTTGAGCAGCATTGTTTGTGCGACATGTGGTTGAGCATTATCTTGCAAGAGGATTGGCCTGTCTCTATTGCCCAATCTCGGCTGCTTCATCGCAAGCATCCTCATCATTTCATCCAATCATTTACAGTGGACGTCTGCTATAATCGATTGAACTCTGTTGAGTAGAAGTGGTGACAGTGGGCACAGTTGTCTTGTTCCAGTTCTTGGGAATGTTTTCAACTTTTCTGCATTTAGTATGATGTTGGCTGTGTGTTTGTCATAATATGGCTTTTATGCTTTTGAGGTATGTCCCTTCTATGCCTAATTTGTTGAGGTTTTTTATCATGAAAGGGTGCAGGATTTCGTTGAATGCTTCTCTGCATCCATTGAAGTGATCATATAGTCTTTGTTTTTGCTTCTGTTTGTGTGGTGAATCTAATGTACTGATTTGTGTATGTTGGAGCATCTTTGTATCCCTGGGATGAAACTCACTTGATCATGGTTAATTATCTTTTGGGTGTGCTATTGGATTCAATTTGCTAGTATTTTGTAGAGGATTTTTGCATCTGTGTACAATAAAGGATGTTGGTCTTGGTTTTCTATTTGTTGTTGTGTCCTTTTCTGGCTTTGGCATCAAGGTGATACTGACTTCATAGAATGAGTTAGGTAGAATTCTGTCTTTCTCAAGGTCATGGAATATTTCTGTAGGATGGATGCCAGTTCTTCTTTATAGGCTTGGTAGAATTCAGCTGTTAATACATCTGGTCAGGAGCTTTTTTTATTGGGAGTTTTTAAATTACTGCCTCAGTCTTGTTAATCATTATTGATCTGTCCAAGATTTCTATTTCTTCCTGATTCGGGCCTGGGATGTTGTGTTTTCCAGGAATTTATCCATTTCCTCTAGGTTTTCTAGCTGTGTGCATAAAGGTTTCTGTAGTGTTCACACCTGATGTTTTGTATTTCTGTGGAATCCGTTGCAATGTCTCCTTTTTAATTTCTGATTGAGGTTCTTTGAGTCCCTTCTCTTCTATTTTTGGTTAATCTAGCTAGTAGTCTATTGATTTTGTTTATCTTCTCAAAGAACCAGCGTTTTGTTTCATTGATCCTTTGTATTTTTTTTTTTTTTGCTTGTCTCCATTTCATTTAATTCTGGTCTGATTTTTGTTATTTATTTTCTTCTGCCGGCTTCGGGTTTGATTTGTTCTTCTTTTTCTAGTTCCTTGAGATGTGATGTTAGTTTGTTAATTTGTGATCATTCTGTATTTTTGATGTAAGAATTTAAGGTTATGAACTTTCCTCGTACCACTGCTTTTTCTATATTGCATCGATTTTGGAAGCTTATCATTCAGTTTGAAGATTTTTTAAATTTCCATCTCAATTTCATCATTGACCCAAGGATGACTCAGCAGCAGATTGTTTACTTTGACTATGTGTATTTGACAGTTTCTCTTGGAATTGATCTCCAGTTTTAATCCACTGTGGTCTGAGAAGATACATAGTATGATTTCTATTTTTCTGAATTTGCTGAAACTTGTTTGATGGCCTAAGATATGATCAATCTTGGAAAATGTCCCATGTGATGATGAGAAGAATGTATATTTTGTAGTTTTGGGGTAGAATGTTCTCGAGATGTCTGGTAGGTCCATTGGTTCCGTAGTCTTGTTTATTTATTTATTTACTTTCACAATGAGGCAAAATCTTTTTTTATTTTAATTCAGAATATTATGGGGATACAAACATTTTGCTTACATGTAATGCAATTGCGTCACCCAAGCCAGGGCTACAAGCATGTCCTTCACCCATACAGTGTGCTCCACTTCCATTATTTGTGGATTTACCCCCTACCCACCACCTGACCAGCACCCAGTGAATATTGCTACCATGTGAACACCTTAATGTTAATCAGTTAGTACCAATTTGATGGTGAGTATATGTGGTGCATGTTTTTCCATCCTTGTGATACCTCACTTCAAAGGATGGGCTCAATCTCTATCCAGGATGATATAAGAGGTGCTAGTTCACCATTGTTTTTTGTAGTTGAGTAGTATTCCATGGTATACATATACCACATTTTATTAATCCACTCATGTATTGATGGACATTTGGGTCGTTTCCACATCTTTGCAATTATGAATTGTGCTGCTATAAACATTTGAGTGCAGATGTCTTTATTATAGAATGTCTTTTTTTCCTTTGGATAGATGCCTAGTAGTGGGATTGCTGGATCAAATGGTATTTCTATTTTTAGCTCTTTGTGGTATCTCCAAATTACTTTTCACAGGGGTTGTACTAATTTGCAGTCCCATGAGCAGTGTAAGAGTGTTCCAATCTCTCCACATCCACGCCAGCATTTTTTATTTTGGGACTTTCTGACAGAGGCCATTCTGATTGGAGTTGAGTGATATCTCATGTAGTTTTGATTTGCATTTCCCTAATGATTAGAGATGTTGAGCATTTTTCTATGTATTTGCAGGTCATTAGTCTGTCTTCTTTTGGAAAGTTTCTGTTCATATATTTTACCCACTTTTTAATGGGGTTGTTTGATTTTTTTCTTGCTGATTTTTCTGAGTTCTATGTAGATTCTAGTTATCAGCCCTTTATTAAATGTGTAGAATGTGAATATTTTCTCCCATTCTGTAGGTTGTCTATTGGCTCTAATGATAGTTTCTTGGGCTGTGCAGAAGGTTTTTAATTTGATTAGGTCCCATTTATTTATTTTTGTTGCTGGTGTGATTGCTCTGGGGATCTTCTTCATAAATTCTTTACCTAGGCCGATGTCTAAGAGAGTCTTCCCAATGTTTTCTTCCAGAATTCTTAAGGTTTCATGCCTTAAGTTTAAGTCTGTTATTCATTGTGAGTTGATTTTTTGTGAGAGGTGGGGATCCAGTTTTAATCTTCTGCATGTGGATATCCAGTTTTCCCAGCACCACTTATTGAATTGAGATTTTTTTTCTCTAATGTATACTTTTGTCTGTTTTGTCAAAGGTAGGACGACAGTATGAGGACGGTTTTATATCTGGGATCTCAGTCCTGTTCCAAACGTCAATATCTCTGTTCTTGTGCGAGTACTATGCTGTTTTGGTTACTGTAGCCTTGTAGTAAAGTTTGAAGTCTGGCAGACTGATGCCTCCCAATTTGTTTTTTTTGCTTAAGATTGCTTTGGCTATACGAGGTCGTATCTGGTTCCAGAGAAAGTGTAGAATTATTTTTTCTAAATCTGTAAAGAATTATGGTGGAATTTTGATAGGGATTGCATTAATTCTGTAGATCACTTTAGGTAGAATGGACATTTTAACAATATTGATTCTACCAATTCATGAGTATGGTAGGGATTTCCATCTGTGTACCTCTTCTACACTTTCTTTTCTCAGTGTTTCATAGTTTTCTCTCTCTCTCTCTCTCTATGTATGTACACACACACACACACACACACACACACACACACATATATATATCAGCGCCTTCATTAAGTATATTCCTAAATATTTAATTTTCTTTGATGCTATTGTGAAAGGTGTTGTATCTTTGATTTGATTTTCAGCTTGACTGTTATTGGTGTATATGAATGCCACTGATTTGTGGGCATTATCAATAACAAAAGAATTATACAGAAGATTAATGAAACACAAAGTTGTTTCTTTGAAAAGATAAACAAAATTGACACACTTCTTGCTAGATTAACCAAACAGAAGCACAAAAGAAAGGACTCTGATAAGCTCAATCACAAATGTAAAAGGAGAAATCACAACTGATACCATGGAAATACAAAATATTATATCATCTCTAATACTATAAAAAGCTCTATAAACTTGAATATGTGGAGGAAATGGACAAGTTCTAGGAAACACACAGCCTCCCTAGGCTCTATCAGGAAGAAATAGAATTCCTGAGCAGACCAATATCAAGTATTGAAATTGAAGAAGCAATAAAAAAATCTTCCAACAAAAAACTTCTGCTCAATCTTGCTTATTTCTTTCATCCTGCTGGGTTTGAGATTGGTTTGCTCTTCCTTTTCCAGTTCCTTTTGATGATTCATGAAATTGTTGATTTGTGATCTTTCTGTCTTTTGGATGTAGGCATTTATGCCTATGAATTTTCCTCTCAAGACTGCTGTAGCTGTGTGCCACAGATTTTGATAACTTGCTTCCCCTTTATCACTTATAAATTATTTATGAACTATCATTATAGTTTAAAGAATCTTTTGATTTCCATCTTAGTTTCCTCCTTGACCCAGCTATTTACTTTCTTCTTCATTTTGAATAGACACATAGATCAGTGGAAGAGAACAGGGAATTCAGAAATAAAGTCATATATTTGTATCCAAGTGATCTTTGACAAAGCCAACAAGAATATATGTTGTGTAAAGGAGACCTACTTCAGTGAATGATGCTGGTAAAATTGGATCCATGAGCAGAATAATGAAACTGGATCACGATCTCTCACAATATATAAAAATTAACTCAGAATGGATTAAAAACTTAAATGTAAGGACATGAAACTATAAAACTACTAGAAGAAAGCATAGAAACATAGTGGAAACACTCCACACCATTGGTCAAGGCAAAGATTTTATTCCTAGACCTCAGAAGCACAGATAACAACAACAAGAATAGACAATGAGATATAATTAAAGTAAAAATCTTCTGCCCAGCAAAAGAAATCAATCATCACCAGAATGTAGAGACAACCTGTTGAATGGAAGAAAATATTTGCAAACTATTTATCTAACAAGGGACTGATATCTGGAATATACAAGGAACTCGAGCAACTCAACAACAACAACCATTAAAAAAACCCACAAGTAATCCCATTAAAAAGTGGGCAAAGGACATGAATAAACATTTTTCAAAAGAGGACATTCAGATGGCCAGTAAGTACATGAAAAAACATGCCCAGTATCACTGATTATCAGAGAAATGCAAATCAAAACAACAGTGAGACATCACCTTACCCCAGTCATAATTACAAAGACAGAAAATAGCAGATGCTGGCAAGAATGTGGAGAAAAGGGAACGTTTATACACTGTTGGTGGAAATGTAAATTAATACAACTTCAATAAAAAACAGTATGGAGATTTCTCAAAGAACTACAAATAGAGTTAATATTTGATCCAGCAATCTCACTACTGGGTTTCTACCCAAGAGAAAAGAAATCAATATATCAAAAAAATACCTGCACTCCTATGTTTATTGCAGCACAATTCACAAAAGCAAAGATATGGAATCAACCTAAGTTTCCGTCAACATATGAATGGATAAAGAAAATTTTATATATATATTATATATATATATATATGAATGAAATCATGTAATTTGCGGCAACACAGATGGAATTGGAGGTCATTTTGTTAAGTGAAATAAGCCAGGCACATAAAGACAAATATTACATAGTCTCACTCATAAATGGATGCTAAAACATGTTTTCACATGGACATAGAGAGTAGAATGATGGATAATGGGTACTTGAAAGGGTGAAAGGTAGGAAGGGGGCAGGATGGAGAGAAATTAGTTAATGGGTACAACGTATGTTTTTCAGATGATGGATACTCTAAAAGCCCTGACTTTACCACTATTCAATCTCTGCATGTAACAAATTGGCAGGTGTACCCCATAAATTTGTACAAATAAAAAAAAATAACCGCAGAAATATTCATATGCAATTGTCATAGCAGCTTATTTTCATAATAGCTCAAATATGGAAACAAACCAAATATATTTATACATATGCACAAATATACACAAAATGGAATACTACGCAGCAATAATATACAATAAAGTCCTAATACGTGAATGATCTTTGATGATTCTCAAAAATCTTATGTTGATCAAAACAAGCCAAACACAAAGGAGTATGTACCGTATGATTCCATTCTTATGAAATTCAAGAATAGACAACATTACTTTATAGTTACAGACAGAAAACTAGTATTTGCTAGTGCCAGTGGTAGGATGTATTTGTGTAGGGTAGGAGGATCATTGCACAGTAGCACAAGGGTGCATTTTGGGAGCAATCTAAAGGTTACACATTTTAACTGTAGTGAAGATTACATGAATACATACATTTGTCAAAATTATTTGATCTGTCACTTAAAATGTTAATTTACTTACATAGTAAGTCTTTTACCTAATATGTAAATTGTGGCTCAATAAAGTTGATTTAGACAGAAGAAGGCAGTTCTATTTCTTTTTACTAGCAAGAAATTATGGAAAGAATTTTAAAAGGACACTTAAAAATATCATTTTCAGTTGAAAAATTTAAACAATACCATATAAAGGGAACAAATACCAATAAAAACACTGGGATATAGCTAATGAAAGATTATCCAAGATCTCTATACAAAAAACTGACAAAATAGTACCAAAAGAAATTTTAAAATATTTAAATGAATAGAGAAATGTAGTTGTCATGGATTAAAAGATTTCATATTATAATGATGTTGTCCAAATTGATGCAACCCTGCCAAACTGAGGAAGGACAAGGGAACCCAGTCTTTCCTACACACACCTATGACAATCCTCATCACCCTGCTATGAGCTGCTGTGAGACTGAGATATGAGTGTATAACACTCCCCTCAGCATTTTGCCTCATGCTGTTTGCCTACAAGGGGCCCCACACTCTCTTATCACAGGACCAAGGGGGCATGTGGGGAGATTAAAGCTGGTCAGCATCCTACCCTCAGGCTATGTTTAGGCTGATGCAACTGTAGCTGCCATCTACCTGAGGAGAGGGATAGGGGAGCCCAAACCCTCCTACATACATCTAGGACAATTCAGAAATTATACATATATGTGGAAATTAACAACATGATCCTAAGTGATCCCTGGGTCAATGAAGAAATTAAAAATTTTTTTGAAATGAATAAAAATGAAAACACAACATACTAAAACTTGTGGGATACCGAGAAAGCCACACTAAGAGGGAATTTTATAGCATTAAATGCCTACACCAAGAAACTAGAAAGATCACAAATTAATAACCTAACATTGCATCTCAAGGAACTGGAGAAAAAGAACAAACAAAACTCAAAGTTAGCACAAGAAAAGAAATAACAAAGATCAGGGCAGAACTAAATGAAATAGAGACCAAAAAAATGTGTACAAATGATCAACAAAATGAAAAGATGGCTCTTCAAAAAGTTAAAACAAAATTGATAAACCATTGTCTAAACTAACCAAGAAAAGAAGAGAAAACATCTAAGTAAACACAATCAGAAATGAAAAAGGAGACATCACAACTGATATCACAGAAATACAAAAATCATCAGAGACTATTATAAAGAACTATGCATTCACAAACTGGAAAACCTAGAGGAAATAGATGAATTCCTGAAAAATATAACCTAAGATTGAACCAGGAAAAAATAGAAATAGCCAGTATCGCCCTGATACCAAAGCCAGGAAATAATGCAACAAAAACAGAAAGCTACAGATGAATATCTCTGATGAACATAGTTGTAAAAATCCTCAACAAAATACTAACAAACGGAATCCATCAGCATATGAAACCTGGAGGCATCACATTATCTAACTTCAGATTATACCACAAGGCCATAGTACCCAAAACAGCATGGTACTGGTATGAAAGGAGACATGTAGAGCAATGGAACAGAATAGAGAACCCAGAAATAAAACCATAACCGACAACCAAATAATCTTCAACAAAGCAGACAAAAACATATACAGGGAAAAGGATGCAGAATTTCAATAAATGGTGCTGGAAAAACTGGATAGTTATATACAGAACGATGTAATTAGATTCCTATCTCTCACCATCTACAAAAATTAACTCAAGAGGGATTAAAGACTACTTAAATGTAAGACCTGAAACCATAAAAATCCTAGAAGAAAGCCTAGTAAAAACTCTTCTAGACCTAGGCGAAGAATTTATGACTAAGACCCCCAAAGCAAATGCAATAAAAAAGACAAATGGGACTTAATTAAACTACAAGCTTTCTACACAACAAAAGAAATAATCAAAAGAGTAAATAGGCAATGTACAGAATGGGAAAAAATATTTGTAACCTATGTGTCTGACAAAGAACTAATACTGAGAATCTACAATGAATTCAAACAACATAGGGACATGCAGAGTGGTATAATGGACATCGGAGACTCAAAAGGGGGTAGCGTGGGAGCGGGTGAGTGATAAAAAATTGCCTATGGGGCACAAGGTACACTATTTGGGTGATAGGTACACTAAAAGCCCAGACTTCACTGCTATATAATATATACATGTAATGGAATTCAACTTGTTCCCCCAAATCTATTAAAAAAGAAAAAGAAATTGATCTATATATGTCACCTGATCCCGGTCAAAATTCCAGTACAGTTTTGCAGAACTTGATGATCTGATTCCTGAAAGTTAAAGGGAAATGTAGAAGGATAAAAATAGTGATGATCACCTTGATAAGGAAAACAAAGCTGGAAGATGTAAATTACAGTGTATCAAGATTTATTATAAAGGCATAATAATTTATACTGCATGGTATTGTGAAAATGACAGAACTTTCCATTCAGGGTGAAATAGGTACAACCACTTTGGAAAGCTATTTGGCAATATCCACTAAAGCTGGCCTAGCCATCCCACTCCTAGTTATATGTTAAGTATACCAAAAGGCGTTAACAAGAACGTTATACTGACTTAATGTGTAATAACACAAAAATAGGAAATGATCCAAATGTCCATCAGAAGTAGAATGGATAAATAAATTTTGGTGTTATGTTATGCAACAAACAGTGTTACACAATGAAACACATGAACTACTATTACATGAAACAACATGGATGAATGTTACAGCCAGATAAAAGGTATACATGTTGATTATTCCATTTAAATGAAGTTCAATAATAACCAAAACTTATCTAGAGTGGTATAATTCAGAATAATGGTTACACCAGGACAAATGACTGTATAGAGGTAATAGGTTACTCTGGGTTACCGGTTATGTAAGTATCTTGATTTTTGCATTGGATATAAAGTTATAGACATTTGTAAAAAAATTATTGACTCATACACTTAATATTTGTGTAATTTACTGAATGTTTGTTTTATTTTAATGAAAAGATTAAGAAATACAAATAAATAATTGCATAAACACATACAACTTGGAAAAAATAAGCGATAAATTTAACTGATCATTATATTAAAATTGAGACCATAAAGGAAGAAAATTTTTTAAAAGATTTTTAAAGAGTTTTTTTTAAAAAAAGGAATCATGGTGATGGTATAGATGTGGAAGATAATGAAAGAGAAGGAAGAGTCTGAGGTAACTCAGACTTCAAACCTGGATGACTATGAAACCTCTACCTTTAAAAACAAGAACAAGATTTAGAAAGTAAGGATTTATTTCAAGGGATGATTGTGAATTATGTTTTGAAAATACTAGGTTTCAAGTGAAAATGTCTAAATATATAATGTTTATGTTCATGTCTTTTGGGAATCTTTAGAATGTCTTCAGTCATTATTATAAATAATCAGTTAAAATTCATACATTACTGATATATTAAATGCATAGAATTTTAAAATTTATACATTACTGACATATTAAATGCATAACACTGATATATTAAGTGCATTGTAAAATTATTGACTGATTTTTGCATTCTCAGGATAAACCCCAGTCGAGCATGACATACTATCCTTTTTATACCTTGCTGGGCTCAATTTGCTAGTAATTTGTTAAGGATTTTTGTATCTATGTTCTTGAAGTATATTTGATCTAAAATTTTCTTTTTTGTAATATCCTTGTCAGATTTTGATATCAAAGTTACACTGGCTTCATAAAATGATTTAAGAAGTGCTCCCTTCTTGTCTATTTCTGAACGTTTATATTAAATTATTTTATTTCTTTAATGTTTTTTATACTGTAGCCATCTGGGCCTGGAATTTCTTTGTGGAAAGATTTTAAATTATGAATTCAAATTAAAATAGATGTTCAAGTTTACTTTATTTCACTTTTAGTGATTTTTTAAAGGATTTTTCCATTTCATTCAGGTTTTTGAAATTTATTGACAAAAAGTTTTTAATTATATGTCCTTTAGTCATTTTTATGTCTGTAGAATCTATGGTGATATCCCCTCCATCATTCCTAATATTAGTCATTTATATTTTTCTTTCTTATTTATTCACTTCTGCTTTTCAAAGACCCAATTTTGTTTGTTGATTTCTCTGTTTGCATATTTTTAATTCATTGATCTCTGCTTATATCTTTATTTCCTTTATTCTACTTATTTTTCTTTTAATTTTCTTTTTATTTTTTAGCTTCCTAAGCACTTTAAGCTAAAGATTTTCTTCTAAGAACAGGTTTAGCTACATGCCAAAACTTTTGATATGTTGTGTTTTCGTTAACTTTCATTATCACAAGAAATTTTTAATTCTCCTTATTATTTCTTCTTTGAGCCATATGTTATTTAGAAATGGATTATTTAATAATTAAGGATTTTAAAGATGTCTTTTTGTTATTGTTTTTATTTTTATTCTTTTGTAATCAGAGAACATACTCTGAATGATTTCAATTATTTGAAAATTTTTGAGACATGTCTATGTACAGCATAGGTCCATCTTGGTGACTGTTCCATGTTTCATTATTTTAAAAGACTGTATATTCCTAAGTTATGGGGTATAGTTGTTTTATAAGGGTCAATTAGGTTAAGTTGCTTATTAATGTTGTTAAAATCTTTCATCTCCTTATTGATTTGTGTGTATGTGTGTACTTGATTCATCAGTTGCTCAGAGAGATGTTAGATCTCCAACTATAATTGTGGTTTTGCCTATATTTCTCTTTAGTTTTATCGATTTCTGCTACATTTATCTTGAATCTATTATTAAATGTAAAAACATTTTGTGTTAGTATACCTTCTTAATGTACTGATGATTTTTCAGTATGAAAAATTTTTATTTATGCCTGATAATACTCATTATCTTGAAGCCTACTTTGTCTGACATTAATACAGACACACCAGCTTTTTTATAATTAGTGTTTGCAGGGTTCTTGAATTTCCATGTTTCTTTTTTAGAATTTCCATTTCTCTTGAAATATTCCATCTCTTTATGTACTGTAATCCAACCTATATTGTAAAATCTTTATATATTTTTAATAGTTTCTGTAAACTTCTTGTCTGCTAATCACAATAACTGGTTTCTCAGTTAATTGATTTATATTGACAGTATTTTCTCTGGATTATGGGTCCCATTTTGCTCCTTCTTTTTATGTTATGTAGTTGTTTTATTGTTTATTAGAAATTTATGTAGAAAAATTGTGGAGGCTGAAATTTAATTTAGTTTATTTTTCAGAGATCCCAAGCCTTTTCCTTTCTTTGGCATTTAGAGTGAGAGGCTGATCTTTGGAATACTCCTAGAGTTGAGTTGAGCTTTAGGGTTGGCTGCAGTTTGACTAGATGAGTTTGCCTGTGATTAATTCAGCTTCCAACATTAACCTTCATATTAACCTCTTATATCTTGTCAATATTTGAGCTGAGAGTAGTTTGGACTGAAGTTTTAGATATTTTAGTTAATCTTTACAGTCAACTCTGTCAGGGTCTTGGAATCCAAAAACTATGAGAATGTGCTGGATTGTACAGTTCCTCTTTCCAGCCTCTCCACTGCTGCTTCTTATGGCAAAATTCAGAAGTGAGGTTTGGGGGTGAGGGAGAAGGGATTGTTTGACTGAGTCATTTGTTTTTGCATTTGGGTGTCTTTCAGACTCCAGTTTGGTCCCCCAACTCACACTGACACCTAAGGCCTAGCTGATTTCTCCTCATCTCTGCAAAGTTACTGCACCATGGCAGGCCAACAGAAGAGTCAACGGATTAATAGAGCTGGGTACCGGGTAAGGAAGCTGCCACGGCTTTATTCTCACTTATAAAGGACATATTTCTGTCTGGGTTTCAGATAATCAAAGATTCCAGGTAGGGCTGGCTTCATGGACTTGCTACCTCTGCAGTTGCACAATGCCCATGCTGAGAAGGGCCCTGTACTTGGTTTAATGCTCCGATGCCATCATCTTGAAATTCTTACTAATTTTTTAACAAGGGACTCTGAATTTTCTCCAATTATGTAACTGTTCTGCTTATTGGCATTCCCTACTTTTCACTAACCCCATAGAAATGTATGAGTCTTATTTTGTCCAAGTTTTTATTGTTGTTACCATGGAAGCCATAGGTGTTTTGCATCCTTCTACATCCTACTCAAAGTAGATATCTGTTTAATTTATGCTTCACCTTTTTTTAACTTTAGCCTGAGAAAACCTTGGAATTTTATATTGAAATTATCTGGAACTTTCCTATGCAAATCTCACTTCCTTAATTCATTTTTCTAATTCCCTTTAATTTAAATGTGGATATTATTTTTAGTGCTTTGTACTAGAAGTGGTTCAACAGCCATTACAAGAAAAAAAGGTCAACACTTAAAATGCTTTCATTAGGCTTCTTTATATTCTGTACATTTAAAAATATACTGCTAGTTCCTTCTCACCAAACTGCCATACTTGCTATCCCTGAATATATTATATCATGAATATTTTTCTGTCTCTAAGCCTTTTGTGCATGCCATCTCTCATATCTCTCATCCTGCTCAATCTAACTAGCCCTAGAGTTCATGTTTTCTGTAAAATTTTCTTGGCATCTCTATGTATCTTTGCTTCTGTGTAAACTCCCATTTTCTATAATAGCTGTCAAATATACCCTTTATCTTACTACTGTTATTACATTATTAGTTATATATTTACTTATACTCATATTTTTTAAACTATATTAAGAGAATGAAATATTATCTTTAAACTCAAATATATAATTATTTTTACAAAACATGTCTTGTGATTTTGTAATCTTGATCCTTTTATATATTAATGTGAAATATATATTTTTGTAAATAAAAATCTAATGTAATCTTTTCAGTGATGTCACCATGGATATTAGAGTATTAGACTTCTGAAATTCCTCTTATTTTTGCTTTCTTGTCACCGGATTTTTATTCTCTAGACATTTTCATTGTTTTTAAAACACCTACACATTTCTGACATTCATCTCCTCATTTATTCATTAATATGTGCACACTACAAGTACTTATTCTGCATTGACTATGGGCCAACCAATGTGAAATTTAGAAAATTCAGCCATGATTACACCATAGTTCCTATGCTCATAGAGATAATCTGCTGTATGTTACTATGGAGAAACTTTCTGGGTGCTAAGGAAGGCTTGCTAGAAAAAGTGACTTTTAATTTGGTATTTCAAATAAGAGTTAAATAGGAGAAGAAAGGGTTGGAAGGAGAGCGTTTGGGACAGGGAGGCTTCTAAACAGAAGGAAGAATGTGTGCAAAGTCTGTAAGGCAAGAAGGAGCAAGGTGTGGTCTCAATTAAAATTAATTTGTCTAATGTTGAATGCATTTTCAACTCACAAAGAAACTACTAATAAAAATGGGATTATTACTTATTAGACTGAAACATCCAAATATTTAAATTATTTTCACCATGTCACTAATGTGGCTTTTTAAAATACTTTATCAGCAAGAGTAGCATGCTATTAAATTTTTGGCTCTGAATTTGTTAGAAACACTATAAGCCTGAAATTTCTTGGAACTCTTATAGGAATTTTAAATTAGGTCATTCAGCAAGATTCATGTGGAGCTTTTCTCTAGAACAGTATATAAGAGGGAAGCCTTTCACAGAATTTGGAGGCTCAGAATCTAAACATTTATCTCCCTTTTCAAAGTGCAGAGACTTTACAAAGTGAACATTTTATAATATCTTACAGCTCTCAAAATGATGACTTAAATATAACATCATATTTTATTTAAGTAAATTATGTATAAGCGTTGTGAACAATCTGAATTTATGTCAATGAATAATATTGATTTTACTTCATTAGAAAATGCAAGAACCTCCAAAGACCATTGAAGAATTCTTAAAGTTGCAAAACTGGGTGAGTAGAGTCTCCTATTTTATGTGCCAGTACATCTTTTAAAAATATCAGTTATGGATATATGGAAGGCTAGGAACAGACTTTAAGAATAGAAATTTGACAAGTGTATTTAAATGTGGAAAGTGTTTATAAATATTTACCTCCTTTTAGTAGGCTCTATGTTGCAGTTCTCCCTTTTTGCCAGTTTCTACCATTTCTGTCTTTTTTTGTAATTTTAATATTTTGTGCCTTCTATTCCTATCTTTCCCTTCTTATCTCTTATTATATTTCCATGTACCTTTTTTACCTTCAATTTTTTTTATCCTCTCAATTCTCTATGGATCAGTTCCCACATTCTCTTTGTGCTGCTCCCCCTTTATCACGATTCTGTTTCTATTTTTATTTTTCTTTATTTTTTTATTTCAGAATATTATGGAGTACAAAAATATTTTTATATTTTATTTTTATAACATCCCCCTTTTCTAATATTGTCGTATCATCAACATCTCTCTTACTTACCCTATTCATTCATTCATTTAATGATTTTTATTCACTACCTACTATTTGCCAGATATTGTTCTGGGTACAGGAGATGCAGGAATGAAGACAAACAAAAATTCCTACCCTAATTAAATTTGTATCACGCTACTATTAATACTTCTGCCCTGTTTCTCTATACTGTCACGCTTTTAAAAATTTCCGTTCAGTTCTTCATGTACTGATGAGTTAATTCCAGTTCCTTCTTTGTCTATATATTACATGTGATCTTCCTTGTTATTTACTTCTTATCCTATGTGTTTTTATTTTTTGCTTCCATGTGACTTTTATCTGATAGTACTTTCATTCATATTCTCTTAGTTCATTAGTATAAGTTCTTGTTAATAGGCCTGCTAAATTTGTATCCAGACCTGAGGGGTACTCAGCTCCCTACTGTGATTTTTCTCAGAGGATCAAAGGTACTTTATGATAGAGAGAATAATTATTTCAATCCCCTTCTCTTTCTTCAGAGATTAGCTTATTTTATTTATTTGTTTGTTCATTTATTTGTTCATTCATCCATTCATTAATGCATTTAATCTCTTCCATCAAAGCCAAGATAAGGAAAGAAGAGGTGACTAATCATCATTTCTTCCTTTAACACTAGTCATGCTTCTTATTTCTTAGCTTTTGTTGGATACTTCAGCAATGTCTTTTGGGCTTTGGGATATGGGTGAAGACCTAACCATATATTCAATAAACAAAATCTTCAAACTTTAGGAGAGCCCTTTTGTCTATCTACTCTCTTTTCTCCATCTCTGGTTTTGTGATAATGTATAATAATTTGTGTTTATGCCACTACCAAAGTTAGTTGCTATAATTAAAGTAAACATAACAAATATGTAGCCAATTATTAATTCACTGCCTTTATTTTAAATAAGATAAATGTTTTCCTGGAGTTATCGCTGAGGACCATAGTGATATAATGTAGAATTTAACTCTGCAGGGAACAGAAATTTCTAGTCAATCCTTTTGTTCTTTTGAGATTTGAATCAATTTACTTCCTTTGAATTAATGTAATTCCTGTGGATTCTGGATGCTTAAATCTTAGTACTGTTTATTTCCCCTCTGGTAATGACATCATTTTTGCCTGACA
The DNA here is from genome assembly GCA_004363605.1 of Indri indri. Lineage (NCBI taxonomy): Eukaryota > Metazoa > Chordata > Mammalia > Primates > Indriidae > Indri > Indri indri. The sequence goes on from RJWJ010000095.1 coordinate 256,652, forward strand.
GCTCATGCTCCTGTTAGCTACTAGTTGACTCCTGTTTACTTTCTCTAGGTCTGGCTATAAAATTTACTTTTCATATGATATTCTGTTCAAGAGATATCTGGTTGAAGATGTTTAAACATCAAGTTCTTTGACACCAGTCAATCAATTTATTACCTTGGTAATATAGAGATGACAGAGTCTCATCAGGCTTGTAGAATTTCGGGACACTTTATTCATCTCATAATATATTAATACTTTGGTATCTTGGGAATAAGGATTGTGATATCTAAAGTCTGACATAAAGGATACAGTTTCATAAAAGTTGTACATATTGTAAAATCCTTTCAAATTCCTTTTAGCCTCTTGCATTCCATCATTTTCTCCTAACAACAGCAACACATGACCCAAAAGACTATCTTCAAAAGTGGCTGTCATTCTAAATTGACAATGTTTGTCTTCAGGTATTTTATACTGTAATCTTATCTTTTTCTTCTGAGATTTTTAAAATTTTTGACACAATTTTCCCGATTTCAATGCTGGAAAACTTCTCCAAGTGGTTACGGATCTTACTTATGACATACATTTGCAAGATTTGGGAGAGGGCATTTATTTATCTACATAATACTCCTTTTTTGCACAATGGCAAGGGGGACTAGATCTCTCTGCAAAAGTTTTCCAGTATTGAAATCTGGATATTATTTGAGTCGCTGTCATTATTAGGGAGCTTGGCTAATAAATAAGGACACTTATCATGGGCTTAGGATGCTTTTAAAGGAAGATAAAAGGAGGTGGAACAGACCAAGGCAAGGTTAAAATTTCCGATTTTCAAACTTCAGATTTCTTTTCCTTTAGCTAAATCTCCAGTATATTTTACCCAAATTCTATTAAAGAATTTCATCCTATGCAAGTCTCCCACACTCTAGAATGTATTTTCTTACTTATGAACTTTTAATTATGTTGACTTTCTTTGTTTTGCTATTATTTGATTATATTAAAAGATAATCTTGTGATTATATTTACAGATATTAATGTTCTGGTTTCCCTTACCTTCCCCTTCTCTTCATTTCTTTTCTTTTCCTTTCTTTATATCTCCTTCTCTTCCTGAACAATTTAGTCCTAAAGCCATCTTGGGGCCAAAACAATGCAGGCTTCCACATTGCTGGTGGAGGGTGCTATGTGGCCTAGAGCAAGCTATCTGAGCTCAACCATAGTGAGGAGGATGTCTGTGTGACACCATTGGTGTCAGGGTCCAAGGTAATGATGATGATATTCACACATAGTGGGGAGAAGAGGAAGGTAGCCTTCACTGTAGTGTGGGAAGTCAAAGATCAAGTGTGGGTAAGGAGGATGTCCTTGCAGAATGAGAAACCTGACATGGGGTATCAGAGCCTTAAAGGGTATCCACATAGGAGAGAGGCTGGCAGGAAATATGAGAGATTGGCTACATAAAAGGATTGATTGAATAAGTAAATATATGAAAAATAGTGCTGCTAGGTTTTTCACTGTTGGAGATGGTAATTATAATATGGAAAGAGAGAAAACTAAAATGGTTAGAATTAGAATTAGAGGTATCAGAGTAAACTCATGGTTTTGAATATATAAAAGTAAAAAAAAAAAAAAAAAAAGACTGAGGAGGAATGACATCACCAAGATGGCAGAGTAGGACTTTCTAGCGCTCATCCCTTTGCAGAAATATCAATTCGAACAGTTATTCATGCATGAAAATACCTTCACAAGAGCTAAGGAATCCAGGTAAGATATTATAGCACATGAGTACAGCACAAAAATAATAAAAGATACATTATAAAGGTTAGGAAGGGCATTTTCATATAACCCACATCACCTTTCCCCGACACCAGGACGGAATAGCATGGAGAGATATCCTTCATGTAGGGAAAGGGGAATGAAATAAGCATATGACTTTGCTGTGGACCCCAGCAAAAAGACAGTACACAGCCTGCCCCCATAGCCCCAGGCTCCAGGCCTGCACCTGTGGACCCAACCTCCAGGTCCCACCCCAGTTGCAGGACAGCCCCCATAGCCCCAGGCTGGCCCTCTCAGACTCAGACCTTAGGCCTGACATGACCAGCCCCCTTGAACTCTTACTTTAGGCTAGCACATTAGACCCAGACTTTAAACTGGCCCCTGTGGACTCAGGTTCCCAACCCACTCTAGTGCTAGGCTGCCTCAGGCTCCAAGCCAGTCAGTCCTAGGAGTCCTCAGGGTCCAGGTCCACTGTAATGGACCTAAGCTAGAACTGCCCCAGTACACCCCAGCACCAGGTCATCCTCATGACCAAGGCTCCAGGACTGCTCTTGAGGCTCAGGTTCAAGGCTGACTCCCACAGACGTAGGACCCAGGGTGTCCCCCAAAACAGATTCCAGGCCTACTCTAGCACCAGGCCAGTCCCCATGGAGTCAGACTCCAGGCTTGTCCTCATGGTCCCAGGGACCAGACTAGCTACCTTGAACCTAGGTGCTCGGCCCACCCCAGTGAACTTTAGTTATAGGCTGGCCACAACAGAATCAGAGCCAGGCCCATCTCCATGGACCCAGGCCTATTCCAAGTCCAGGCCAGCCCCCTCATATTCAGGCTCAGAGATCATCCCAGTGTCAGATCAGCCAGTGTGGACCCAGACTGCAGGCCTGTCCCTACAGACTGAATTGACAGGCTTAACCCAGTGGACCCCTGTGTCAGGCTGGCCCCCATTGTCTCAGGACCCAGGCCCACTGCAGTGTACCAATACTTCAGGTCCAGCCCCGTGGACCAAAGCATGAAGCTGGCCCCTGTGGACCTAGGCACCATTCTTGCCCACCCTCTGACTCAGGTAATAGGCCAGGTTGCCTGACAAACCAGCATCAAGTCCGCCCACTGACCCCACCAAAGAGCTTGCCCAGAATTTCTAGAGGGGCTGACATGTGAAGGGTTTTCATGCTGGAACCAAACTGTAAAAACTAAAAGAGGTGCCTGTTTCTTTCATATGTGCAGACATCAGAGCAAAGCCACAAGGATTACACATAATCAGGGAAGTATGACATCACCAAAGGAATAAAATAAAGCACAAATTACCAACCTAAAGAAATGGAGATCTACAAACCACCTGACAAAGACTTCAAAATAATCATCTTAAAGATGCTCAGAGAGCTAAAAGAGAACACAAACAACTAAAGAAAATCAGGAAAACAATAAAGGAACAAAATTAGAAGTATAAAAAGAGATAGAAACCATAAATAGAACCAAATAAAAATTTGGAGCTGAAGATCATGACTAAAGTGAAAAATTCCATAGCTTCAACAGCCTCCTTGATCAAGCAGAAGAAAGAATCAGTATGCTCAAATATAGGTCATTTGAACAAAAAGGTCGGAGGAACAAAAAGCAAATAGAATGAGAAACAGCAAAGAAAGCCTACAAGACCTATGGAACACTGTGAAGTGAACCAATATATGCATTATGAGAGTTCCAGAAAAAGCAGGAAAAGAGAAAGGAGTAGGAAGCTTATTTAAAGAAGGAATGACAGAAAATTTCCCAAACCAGCAGAGGGAAATAAACATCAGGATCCATCAATCCCAAAGAACCCCAAATAGAGGAAATACAAAGAGTTCTTCATCAAGACACTTTATAATGAAATTTTCAAGAGTCAAAGTCGAGAGAATTTTGAAAGCAGGGAAAAAAAGGGTATACATTACATACAAGGGAAGTCTGATAACACTAATAAGCATATTTCTCAGCAGAAACTTTGGAAGCCAGGGGAGAGTAGGATGATATATTAAAAATGCTAAAAGAAAAAAACCTTCCAACCAAGAATTTGATACCTGACAAGGCTGGCATTCAGAAATGAAGTAGACAGAATGACTTTCCCACACAAGCAAAAGCTTGGGAGTTCATCACCACTAGACAAGACTTTCATGAAATGCTGAAGGGAGGTCTTCAAGTTGAAAAGAAGGACACTAACAATGCAAATACATATGAAAGTATAAAACTCACTATAAAGGTGGGAATATAGTAAAATTCAGAGTACACCCATAATGTGTTGGTAGTACATAAATTTCTTTTAACTCTTATACTAAGACAAAAGTCTTAAAATAACTATAGTTATAATTTGTTAATGGATACATGATATATAAAAGATGTAAATGGTACCTCAATGCCTGAAATATGGAGAGAGGAAGTTAAAGTGTAGAGTTTTTGTATGTGGTCCATGTTAAGTTGTTATCTCAAAACAAAATATAATAACTGTAAGGTGTTTTATGTAAGCCTCATGTAACCACAAGAAAAATCTAGTACAGATACACAAAAGACAAAGAGAAAGGAATCAAAGCACACCACTAAAAAATCATCAAATCACAAAGAAAGACAGCAAGAGAGGAAGAATGGAACCAGGGAACTACAAATTCATTAGAAAACAATTTAAAAAATGGCAGTGGTAAATCCTTACATAGCAATAATTTAAGTATGAGTGGATTAAATTCTCCAATCAACAAATATAAGTGGCTGGATAGATTTTTAAAAGACCCAATTATATTCTGCCTACAAAAGACACAGTTTAACGTTAAGGACACACATAGGCTGAAAGTGAAGAAATGGGAAAAGATATTCTATGGAAATGATAAGAAAAAGAGCAAGAGTGGCTAAATTTATATCATACAAAATAGACTTTAACTCAAAAACTTTAAAAAGAGAGAAAGAGGGTGATTATATAATGATAAAGGGTTCAGTTCATCAAGAGGACATGACAGTTGTAAATATACATGCACCAAACATGGACACCTAAATAGGTAAAGCAAATACTAACAGAACTGAAGGGAGAAATCAACAGAAATAAAATAATAATAGAAGAGCTCCATACCCCACTTTCAACAAAGGATAGATCATGCATACAGAAAATCAATAGGGAACAGAGGACTTGAGCAGCACTATAGAACAAATGGACCTAATAGACATATTCAGAACATTCCATTCCAGCTGCAGAATACACAGTCTTCTCAAGCACACAAAGAACATTCTCCATAATAGATCCTATGTTGGGCCACAAAAGAAGTCTTAACGTATCTAAGAAGATTAAAATCATATCAAGTATATTTTTCAATAAAAATGTTATGAAACTAGAAATCAGTTCTGGGAGGAAAACTGGAAAATTCACAAATATGTGTAAACTAAACAACATGCTTCTGAACAGCCAATGGTCAAAGAAGAAATGAAAAGGGAAATCAAAAAATATCTTGAAATAAATGAAAACGGAAATAAAATGCCAAAAATATATGGCCTGCAACAAAAATAGTTCTAAGAGGGAAGTGTACAGCAATAAATGCCTACATTAAGAAAAAAAAGAACTCAAATATTCAACCTAACTTTATGCCTCAAGGAACTAGAACATGATGAACTAACCACACCCAAAGTGAGTAGAAGGAAGGAAATAATAAGAATCAAAGCAGAAATAAATAATAGAGATACTGGAAAAATAATAGAAATTATCAATGAAACTAAGAGCTATTTTTTAAAAAAGGTAAATAAAACTGGCAAACCTTTAGCTAAAATAATAAAAAATAGAGAATATTCAAATAAATCAGAAATGAAAGAAGAGACATTATAGTCAATAACCACAGAAAAACAAAGGATTATGAGACTACCATGAAAAATTATATACCAACAAAATGGATAAGTTAGAAGAAATGGGTAAATTTCTATAAATATACAACCTGCCATGACTAAATCATGAAGAAATGTAAAATCTGAACAGACCAATAGCAAGTAAGGGGACTGAATCAGTAATTGAAAACCTCCCAACAAACAAAAGCCCAAGACCCTTTGCCTTCACTGTTGGAGTCCACCAAACATTTAAAGAGGAATTAATACCAATCTTTCTCAAACTCTTCTTAAAAATCGAAGAGGAGGAAACACTTACAAACTCCTTTTATATGGCCAGCATTAATCCTGACAGACCAACTGCCATGGGATTAGAAGCCTGGCAGAAAGGGTAGGTGGGAGTGTTTGCTTTTCCTCCCCTCACACCGGTGGTGGTCTGCCAGCTTCCAGTCTGTCAGAGAGCCCCTCTGCCTTGACGAATCCAGGCGCTACTGCCATTGGTGAACTGAGAGATTCTTGGGAAAAGAGCACTGAGCTACAGACCCATGAAGGGTTGCTTTCCCTCACCATAGACCTGAGTTGAGACTGTGGGCCCCATAATGTCTGCACACATGCTGAGTGCTTCTATCAAGCTGCGTAAATCACAGTTCCTGTGTCCCTCATGCTGGATCCCACAAGAACATTCCTTAGCACCCACTTGGACTGTGACAACCAATAAAGGAATGAGGAAACAGGAAAATAGCAGTGTTCTTGGAGTTCTAACCTGGTAGGCAGGCTGCTCCAAGGGGATCGGGATTTGACAGGAATGCTTTTTAGGGCAGAGGAAGGTGGAATGCATACTCTCCTGCACCAGAGAGCCTTTGGGTCATGATCCAAAGTTGTCTGTGCCCCTCCCAGTGCAGATGCTTCCCCCCATTTGGGGCTGTCTCCTTCCTTTCCCCTCTCCCACACACTGCCACGGAGGCAGCTGTGGCTGAAAGCCTGTTTCTGCTTAGGAATGGTGAGTGTTCTGCAGGGCACCAGTAAGCCAGGGTACCTGGGAACAGCTGCTTCGTCTCTGACAGATTTTCTGTCACATCCAGGCTTCCATGGAGCTTGAGGATCACTCCCTTCCCACAAAAAAGAAGTTATGGGTACTTTCTTGTGCCTCAAGGACAAAAGTTACTGCCTCCACTGAGGCAGAGCAGGGCTAGCAGTCCTCTCCCTGAATTGCAAGCTGCCTATCTCTTTTTCTAGGAGCCCACCATCCCTGGAGGCAAGTTCATGACACAACCACACCTCAACTGCTGAAGCACTTCAGCCACAGTGCATACCCAGTCTGGTAACCCCACATGCAGTGGTTGAGCTGCCTCCACCACCTCTGTTGCAGCTGGACCGGGTTGGGAGCTGGGAATCTGGGCACTTTCGTGCCTCCAAAGGACAGAGACTGCTGCCTTTGCCAAGAGAGGGAAGTATGAGTGGATTGTGTGTCCCACAGCTGCCCACCTCTGCTGATCTTATCAAGAGGGGCCTGACCTTCCTGTCTCAGACTCACAGTCTCCTGCTTGAGCATTCTTCTGGAGCAGCAGAGCACCCCACCCCTTACTATCACAGCCAGTACCTGGACCCAGGAAGGATTGACAGCAAGTTTGCCAGCTCAGTCTTGGTCTGCCCAGGACTCAAGCATGCCACTCAGGTAGGATGGTAAAACTACACAGATACATGAAAATGAAAAAAACCCACTGCTGAATATCCCTGGGTCAATGACAAAATCAAATTGGAAGTTAAAACATGTTTTGAATTGATTGGCAAAAGCAACACAAGCTACTAAATCTCTGCAATATATAAAAAGCAGTGCTAAGAGGGAATTTCATAGCATTAAATGCCTACATCAAAAGGGCAGAATGAACACAAAGTAACAACCAAATGGCATACCTCAAGGAACTAGAAAAACAAGAACAAACCAAACCCAAAGCTAGCAAAAGAAAAGAAATGACAAAGATCAGAGCAGAACTAAACAAAATGGAAACCAATAAAACAATACAAGGGTCAACATTGGTCCTATGAAAAGATAAACAAAATCAATAGACCACTAGATAGACTAACCAAGGTTGGAGATAAAGGATTCAAATAACTCAATGAGAAATGAAAAAGGGAACAATACAACTGATACTGCAGAAATACAAAATACCATCAAAGACTGTATGAAAACCTCTACACACACAAACTAGAAAAGTTAGAAGAAATGGATAAATTTTTGGAAACATACAACTCCCAAATTTGAATCAGGAAGAAATAGAAGTCCTGAACAGACCAATAATTAGCAAGATTGAAACAGTAATAAAAATGTTCCAACAAAAAAAGCCCGAGACTAGATGGTTTCACAGCTGAATTCTACCAGACTTACAAAGAATAACTGGCACCAATCTTAGTGAAACCTTTCCATAACGTCAAGAGGGAGGGAATCCTCCCTCGCTCATTCTATGAAGCCTGTATCACCCTGATACCAAAACCAGGAAAGGACACAACAAAAAAAGAAAACTACCGACCAATATCCCTCATGAACATAGATGCAAAATACTAGCAAAATAAATCAAATAGCACATCAAAAATATAATTCACCACGATCAAGTGGGTTTTATCTCAGGAATGCAAGAACGGTTGAACATATGCAAATCAATAGATGTTATTCACCACATAAACAGAGATAAAAACAAAAACCATGTGATCTTCTCAATAGATGCAAAAAAAAAAAGCATTTGATAAAATACACCCTGCCTTCATGGTAAAAACTCAACAAAGTAGACATAGAAGGAACATACCTCAAAATAATAAAATCCATATATGACAAACCCACAGCCAACATCATACTGAATGGAGAAAAGTTTAAAGCATTCTCCCAAAGAAGTGGAAGAAGACAAGGGTGCCCACTGTCACCATGTCTATTCAGCATAGTATCGGAAGTCCTAGCCAGAGCAATCGGGCATGAGAAAGAAATAAAGGGCATCCAAATCAGAATAAAGGAGATAAAACTATTCCTATTTGCTGATGATATGATCTTATATCTAGAAAACCCTAAAGGCACTTCCAAAATACTCCTAGAATTGATAAATTCAATAAAGTCTCAGGTTACAAAATTAATGTACACAAATCAGTAGCATTTCTATACACTAAGAGCAGTCAAGCTGAGAGTCAAATCAAGAACTCAGTAGCATTTACAATAGCTGCAAAGAAAATAAAATGCCTAGGAATTAGTTTAACTAAGGAGGTAAAAGATCTCTAAAAGGAGAGCTACTAAACACTGATGAAAGAAATCATAGATGTCACAAGCAATGTAAAAGTGTCTCATGCTTATGGATTAGAATACTCAATATTGTTAAAATGTCCATAATGCTCACAATGATTTATAGATTCATTACAATTTCCGTCAAAATACCAAGGTCTTTTTCACAGAATTAGAAAAAATGATCCTAAACTTCTTATAGAACCCAAAAGAGCCCAAATAGCCAAAGCAATCCTAAGCAAAAAGAACAAATATAGGCATAACATTATTAGGCCTCATATATACTACAAGGCTATAGTAACCAAAACAACACAGTACTGTTATATAGGTAAACACATAGAGCAAAGGAACAGAATATAGAACCCAGAAATAAAGCCATATATCTACAAACAATGGATTTTTAACAAAGCAGACAAAAGCATACACTGAAGAAGGAATGTGCTGTTCAATACACAGTGCTGGGAAAACTGGATAGCCACATGCAGGAGAATGAAACTGAATCTCTGTCTCTTACCGTACACAAAAATTAACTCAAGATGAATTAAAGACTTAAATGTAAGACCTGAAACCATAAAAATTGTAGAATAAAACAGGAAAAACTCTCTAGACATTGGCCTAACCAAATAATTTATGACTGAGTCCCCAAATACAAATACAGCAACAACAAAACTAAATAAATGGTGCTTAATTAAATTAAAAGGTTTCTCCACAGGAAAGGAAATAATCAACAGAATGACAGAAAACCTACAGAATGGGAGAACATATTCACAGACTACATCTGACGGAGAACTAATATCCGAATCTACAAAGAACTTAAACAAATCAGTAAGAAAAAAACAAAATAACCTCATCAACAGTGGGCAAAAGACATGAACATATTTTTTTCAGAAGAAAATGTACAAATGCCCAACAAACATATTGAAAAATTCCCAACATCTCTAATTGTCATGGAAATGTAAATAAGATACACCTTATCCCTGTCAGAATGGCCATTATGAATAAGTCAAGAAACAATGGATGTTTGCATGGAAATAGTGAAAATTGAATGCTTACACACTGGTTGGTGGGAATGTAAATTAGTACAACCTTTATGGAAAATATTATGGAGATTTCCCAAAGAACTAAAAGGAGACTAATCATTCAATTCAGCAATCCCAATACTGAGTATCTATCCAAAGGAAAGGAAGTCATGGTATCAAAAAGACACCTTCACTCATATGTTTATCACATCACAATTTACAATTGTGAAGATAAAGGATCAACCTAAGTGCCTATCAACTAATGAGTGGAGATAGAAAATGTGGTGTTTGTATGTGTGTGTGTGTGTAAACCATGCAGTACTACTGAACCATAAAAAGGAATGGAATAATGTCTTTTGCAGCAACTCAGATGGAGGTGGAGACCATTATCCTAAGTGAAGTATCTCAGGAACAGAAAAATATTAATACCACATGTTCTCACTTACAACTGGGAGCTAAATAATGAGTGTAGGTGGGCATAAAGTGGTATAATGGACATTGGAAATTAAGGAAAGAGGGGGGTGGGAGGGGGTAAGGGATTGAAAATCACCTATTGTGTACAACGTGCACTATTCTGGTGATGGATACACTAAGAGCCCTGACTTCACCACTATACAATTCATCCATATAACAAGAAACTTGTACCCCCTAAATCTACTGAAAAATTAATAATTTTAAAAAAGAAAGACAGTTACTGGATGATCTCACTTATATGTGGAATCTATAAAAATGGAACTCATAGGAATAGAGAGTGGAATGGTAGGTGGCAGGGGCTTGTTGGGGAAGGGAGAGAAATGGGTTAAAAGGTCCAAAGTTTGTTAAACATGATGAGTAAATTCTGGAGAGCTATTGGTCAGCATGATGATTATAGTTAATAATGTATTGTATACTTGAAAATTGCTAAGAGAGTATATCTTACATGTTCTCACCACAAAACAAAACCTATGTCAGGTAATGGATATCTTAATTAGTTTTATTTTGGCAATCATTTCACAATGTATACACTTATCAAACCACATTTTATACCATAAATACACACAATTTTTATTTTTCAATTATACTGTAGTTAATCTAGAAAAAATTAAACATAAATAAAAATTCCACCTCCTAATCCTCCCTCTTTCCTCCCCCAAAATACTAAAGAATTGTTGTAGACTGAAAGCGACTAAAGAGACATGAGGGCTAAACATAATATTTGATTCTGAATTATATTCTTTTGCTATAAAGGGCATTATTCAGTTGAAACTTGACTAGAGTCTGGAGATTAGATAGAAACAATGTATCAATGCCAATTTCCTGACACCAGTGGTTACATTGTGATTATTTAGAAGAATGTTCTTGTTTTTCATAAATATGTACTAAAGTTTTAAAAGATGATGGACTATCACATAACTGTGTTATTCTCAAATGATTTAGAACAACAGTTTTTGTAAAGTTTATGATTATTTCAAATTTTTTAAATGTTTAATAAAGATAGTGCTGTGGAATAAAATCTCAAATTTTAGCTCATTGGTTTTGAACTCTATCATTTACATTCATTAAAAATGGCTTGAGTTGTATTGTCTCTTTCACATTTTTTGCAGGATTATTGGCCAAGGGATATCTATTTTATAGATGATGATGAATGGTCATGTACTCTGAACAAAATAAAAGAAGATAGTTCATTTATTTCAATTTATACACATCTATGGGAAAATGTCCCTCGAATATTTGAATCAATCATAGTCATGGAGTCAAGATTAAATGAATGTTCACTTCTTTTACAAAACCATGCCTCTAAAATATTTGAGTGGACAAGCATGGTTTCTGAACCAAGTAAGTCTTATTTTTTATGTGAGTAAAGTAATGATCAGTTGTGTGTGTGTGTGTGTGTCTGTGTGCATGTGTATGTTTCATAAAGAATGAAATCCTAAGGTATAAAATGTTTTAAAATAAAAAAATTATTTTAAAAGCCTCTTCATTTCAAAATGGTTCAATACAGATTTTTAGTTGAACATAAACATGTTTAGGAGAAAGTGTTACTAGGACAAAGTATAAAACAGTTGTCAAACTGTTGAACTCACTTAAACTAGAGCAGAGGTAGTAGAATATCAGGGAAACGGGAAAACAAGATTGCATCAACTGATATTGTTACTACAAACAAGCAAATCAGCAAGGGTCAGAATAGGAGAATAGAAATATCTCAAACCTAAATAAAATGGGTGAGAGTTGACCTATGTGGGCTAGGTTAGCTTGTAGGAGTATTTAGTATCCAGTATGGAATAACTAAATGAATGAAAAGCGTATCTGCAAGAGATGGTAATTTTTACTTTTCAGTATTTGTATAACTTTTTTCTTATCTGATATTAACATTTCCAGAATAGTTGTAAATACTAATGGTAATTCTTGTTCTATTCTTTATTTAATGGATAAACATCATATGTAAGCCTTGAAAAAGATGGTATTGGTTGTACTTATAAAGTATTTTTATGCATTAAAAAATTTGATTAGTTATGTTATTTAGATATTTAAAATCCTTTTTTGGACTTATATTTGTCTAATTCTGAGAGTGTGTTTAAATACACTACTTAATACAATGCTACTAAATTCACTATTTTAAATTTTCTTGTTATTTTAAATTTTTAAAATTTTATGTATTTTTTGAATTTATAGAAGCTATATATATAGCTTGTGAGTGTGTATATGTATGCATACCTCTGTGTACATATATATACACAGACATGCACATAAATACTTTTTATAAAGAAATAAAATATTTACAAGTAGAGCAATGAATGCACATATCCCTTTATACCTTCCTCCTGCTTAAAAACATAATTTTATATATATTCATTGTCCTCAATATGTAAATATCAGAACTTGGATCGAAATATAGATTTTCTGACTTCAGAGCTCCCCATAATCTTTCAATGGGCCATGCTCCACAGTACCATACTTTTTTGAATTTAAGGTACCCATGATGTAAGTGGCTGAGCTATTTGAAAAATGTAGACTTGTTCATTAGGGAGGGATTGAGGCAAATCCTTAGATATAGGAGTAAGTTCCATAGATGTGTTAGTTAGAACATGATATTTTATAAAAAAAAAAAAAAACAACAGGAAGCAGAAGATATATTGTATATAATAGTTCCAGTTATTTATTGAACTAAGAGTATGTGTTTAGCATATACTCATTAAAATAACTAGTTGATCTCACTGAATAGTTTCCAATATAATTTCTTTAAAGTATTTAAAATTTTCTCTATTTTTAGAGGATGTGTATATATAGTGAATTCTTATTTTTTTAAAGGTTCCTACGGAAAATTGGAAAAATATAGTACATTTCTAAAGAAGTACCATAAGAAGAAAAAGATAACGGTATAATATTTATGTTTTGTTTTGTTTGTTTGTTTGTTTGTTTTGTTGAGACAAAGTCTCACTCTGTTGTCCAGGCTGGAGTGCAGTGGCATCATCATAGCTATGCAGCCACCATCTCCTGGGCTCAAGCTATCCTCCTACCTCCACCTACCCAATTGCTAGGATTCCAGGCATGAGCCACCATGCCCAGCTGGTATTTATGTTTTTATCATCCTTAAAAAAGTATGTTTTCACAGAAAGTATAAATGCTATAATTCAACAAATATGTACTGATAACATTTTTTAAAATCTTTTAGTTCTTTTGTCATCTATCATCTGTTTTTAAAATAGCTGGACTCATCTTTTCATGCTCTATATTAGAGTGCTGTATCTTCACATCACTATAAATTATTTGAAGACTTAATGTGTACATACGCTATCCTTTTGTTATTTAATAATTTATATTAAGTTCATTAAATATGAAATGTTTGATTTCAAATCAAAGGTGTAGCTTATTATATTTCAAACAAGAAGCAGAACAATTAATCAAAGTATGCACTTAAACTATTGGCAAAGTTTTGCCATCTTAGCAGTAGCTTGTTTATGCCAGCAGTGAAGAAGCCTGAAGAGCAAGTGGCGATGAAATCGCCAAAGGCGTTTTCCATAGCTCATTGAGAATAGAATATTTTTCCTTGCAATAAGTGGTCCAAATCCTGGAAGAAGTGGTAGTCAGTTGGTACAAGGTCTGGTGAATATGGTGGATGACAGAGTTTCCAAGCCCAGCCTCTGTAGTTTGAGCAGCATTGTTTGTGTGACATGTGGTTGAGCATTGTCTTGCAAGAGGATTGGCCTGTCTCTACTGACCAATCTTGGCTGCTTAATAACAAGCATCCTTATTATTTCATCCAATTGGGTGCAGTAGACATCCACTGTAGTCAATTGACCATGTTTCACGAAGCCGTAGTGGATAATACCAGTGCTGGACCACCAAACAGACACCATTAGCTTTTTTTTTATGAATATTCGGTTTTGGACTGTGTTTCAGCACTTCATCTTTATCCAACCATTGTGCTGAATGCTCGTGAATGTCAAAAAGAAGCCATTTTTCATCACATGTAACAATACAGAGTAGAAATGGTTCGCCTTTATGTTGTGACAGCAAAGAAAGGTAAGATTCAAGACGGGTTCTCTTTTGACGTTCGTTTAATTCATGTGGAATCCGTCTATCCATCTTCTTTACCTTCCTTATTTGTTTCAAATGGTGCAGTATTGTTGGAATAGTATCGTCAAACCTTGCTGCTAGTTCACGCATAGGTTGAGATGGATTTGCTTCCGCTATAGCTTTCAGCTCATCATTATCCACCTTGGCGTCAGTTCTGCCTGCGTAGCTCATTTTCAAGTTTAAAATCACCGGAATGGAACTTCTCAAATCATCAACATTCTGTGCATTCCTTAGACACATCTTTCTCAAAGACTTCGTTGATATTTTCAGCTGTCTGCACTGCATTTGTTCCAGGATGGAACTCATATTCGAAAATAACGTGAATTTTTTACTCATCCATGGTTTCACAAAAATTGCTGTGAAAAAATTGATAGATAATCACAAGCAAAAACATGCATTTGCAATACTGAAGGTGTACTTTCACAATAAAAATAAAATAAGGAGTGTCAAAGTGAAATGTCAGAGATGTCAACTGTCATACTTAGTACTTTAGGAAATCAGACATTTCATATTTAATAACCTAATACCATCTCATATGTGGTAGTACAGGTCCTGTAATAGTCCTTTTCCTTCAGAAAAAAAAAAGTTAACAATTCTTTCTGATGACTATTAAATTATTTTGTCAATATTTTAGAAATCTCTTTGAGATTTCGATTAAAATTGTAATAGGCTTTTGAGTTACTTTTTAATACTTAGTCCTTTAAAAATACATTCTAAAATTATATAATGTTAAAGCTGTAAAGATTTTATGTGTCACCACTAGTCCAGTCACCTCATTTCATGTTATTTTCTAAATTTCAAAATAACTTTTGTTCTTTCTCGTGACTAAGGTAGTCATTTTAAAAAATTTTGTAAAAGTAGGTAAATAATATAAAGGGATTAACATTGTAATTCTATCATTTATAGATAAATCATGTATATCTCACTCTTTAGTTGTCACTTTCACTTTTCTTTTTTTAAGAAAAATCATACTAAATTATATTTTTCTAGTTTATTAAATGTATTATGAAATTTCCATCAATAAATAGTCTTCTACATCTTTTAAAATATATGTTTCATAAATAAACTAATGTAATAACCCTTTTCTTGGACACTTAAGTTAGTTTTCATTATTCACTATTATATACAAAGCTGCTGTGAATATATTTGGATCGAAAATTGTGCTTATCCATGATTATTTTCTTAAATTTCCAGAACTGAAACCACTTGGGAAAGGAAATGGGACATTCTAAGTGTTTTGATATGCATTGCCAAATTGTTTTCTAGAAAGGTGGCATATTTGTAACAATAGTTTGTGATCGATCACTTACCCATTCCCTTGCCAATGTTAAGTATTATCATATTTTTAAATTTGTGCAAACTTGATAGGCAAAATTTTTATAAATTGCATATCTTTCATTAATGAAGTGGGTTTTGTTACCCTTTGTGTTTCTATTATTGTGAATCGCCTGTTTATGAACTTTGGCCATTTTTTGACCTTTTCTTTTTTATTTTTAAGAGCCATTTATGCTTTAAAAATTCAGTTCTTTAATCCATCTGGTGTTTATTTTATGTAAGGGAATAAAATGTAAGAAGGGCCTTATTTTAGGTTTATCAGTGAATTTGTGTGATTTTCCTCATGTAAGTCCTATATTCCCTGATAAATTTGTTCCTAGGTATCTTGAATTTTCTTTAATAATGTCAATGAGATTTTTTTCCAATATGTTATTAAATGGGTTATTGTTGGTATATAGGAAATTATTATTGGTTTATGGATATTATTCCACAATGTTAGGGGTTTCTCATCTTGTCCCTGACTTTAATGGAACAGATGTTAGTATAATACTTTGCTATTAAGTATAATTTTAAATATTTATATAGCTATTGTTTTTTCAGGTTAGTTTATTAAAAATTCATAAGTGTATATGGATACAGACATTGATTAGATATAGATATCACTGTACTCCAAAACCTGAGGAAATCTCTGTGGTTCGAAATGGAAAGGAGTGAGTCCACTATGGTGGTGGCAGAAGCTACTTTCATCTTTTAATCTGTGAATGTGGCAGATTACATTACAGTTTTTCAGAAGTTGAGCCATCCTCATATTCTTAGGATATGCTTTTCAAATGCCCTACTGGATTTTATTTGCTTCATTTTATTTAGATTATTACATCTATGTTTGATACAATATGATTATATTTTCCTATATTATCTGTGCTTGGTTTGGGTATCAAAATTATACTAACCTCAGAAAAATGAGGTACTTGGCTTTATCTCTCTTTCTAGTCTAAAATAGTTTGTAAAATATAGGGCTATCATTTGTTCTTTGGATGTCTGGCAAAAGTTGCTTGTGAACTTTTAGTGATTATTTATTTATTTATTATTTTTATTTCAGGATATTATGAGGGTACAAACAATTTGGTTACATTTTATGACTTTGCCTCACCCAAGCGAAGATCAGAGGCATACCCTTCCCCCTAAAATCCCTAATCCCTGGAGAATATTATACCCTGTGAGCACCATTGTGTTGATCAGTTAGTGCCAATTTGATGGCGAGTACATGTGGAGCCTATTCTTCCGTTCTTGTGATACCTCACTTCAGAGGATGGGCTCAAGCTCTATCCAGGAAAATATAAGAGGTGCTAGATCACCGTCATTTCTTATAATTGAGTAATATTCCATTGTATACATATACCAAATTTTAATAATCCAGTCATGAATTGATGGGCACTTGGGTTGTTTCCACATCCTTGCAATAGTGAATTGTGGTGCTGCCATAAACATTTGGGTGCAGATGTCTTTATTATAGAATGTCTTTTGCTCTTTATTATAGAATGCCTAATAGTGCTATTGCTGGATCAAATCGTAGATTTATTTATTATTTATATTTTGCAGCCAGAAATGGTTAGGTTGGTAGAAAAGCTATATGGAAATTAATTGTATAAATATCAACTTTCGTAGATTGTCAAAACCTAATGTTAAGTGAAAAAAGCAAGTTACTAAATAATTTGTACAATAAATATCATTTGTTTAAATTTTAAAACACAAAGGTTTTTTTTCTTTAGTTTTTTTGTCCTCGGAAGACAGAAACACACAAAGTTTATTTTTCATGTGTATATATGTGTGTATGTATGTATGTAAAAGTATTTTTAATGGAATGAAAAGGATGCAAACCATTAAAATTATAGTGACTATCTCAAAGAAGGGGACACGGAGTAGAACTAGAGATCATTGTGAAAGATGATCTAAACTTTTATTTTATCATATATAAACTATGTGTTTTAATTTTAAAATATGATCTTGAAGTAAATGTTAAAATATGAATGATCTATTGTAGATTGGGAGAACATGGGAGCACTGGTGAATAATACTAACAAAAGTTTTAATAATTATTCTTATTAAACACAAAAGTTTTGTTGGATTTATTTATCAGAATTTTAACATGTAATATTTATATTTTTGTGGTATCTTTTCCAGGTAGTGTGATCAAGAGCTATGTTTTTGGTTACTGTTACTCTGCATCTAAATAACTTTGTTTCTTTTCTTCCTGTAGAATAAAGCCAGGACTTTGAGATTAATATGAACATTTTTCTAAATTTGACTCTATCCTTTTTATTGATAATTGTACATATTTTGGGGGTGCATATGATATTTTGATACATGCATACAATGTGTAATGATCAAATTAGGATATTTAGGGTCTCCATCACCTCAAACATCGTATCTTTATTTTGGGAACATTTCAAATTACTCTTCTAGCTATTTTGAAATACACAATAAATTGTTGTTAACCATAGTCGTCCTACTGTATATTCAAGCACTAGAACTTATTCCTTCTATCTAACTGTATGTTTGTACCCAATAACCCTCTTCATACTCTCCTATACCCTGCCTATCCTCTGATAACCATCATTCTACTCTCTACCTCCATTAGATCATTTTTTTAATTCCCACATAATGAGTGAGAACGTATTATATTTGTCTTTCTGTACCTGGCTTATTTCCCTTAATATGATGACCTCTGGTTCCATCTATGTTGCTGCAAATGACAGGATTTTGTTCTCTTTTATGATTTAGTACCAATCCATTGTGTATATATACAACATTTTCATTATCCATTCATCAGTTGATTCCATATCTTGGCTATTGTGAATAGTGATGCAATAAACATAGGGGTGCAGTTCTCCCTTTTATATACTGATTTCCTTTGCTTTAGAGAGATACCCAGTAGTGGGATTTCTGGATCATATGGTCATTCTATTTTTAGATTTTTTGAGAAACCTCCATACTGTTTTCCAAAATAGATGTACTAATTAACATTCCAACCAACGATGTTTAAGGGTTCCCTTTTCTCAGCATCCTTACCAGCGTTGTTATTTTTTTTGTCTTTTTAGTAATAGCCATTTTACTGGTATAAGGCGGTATCTCATTTTGGTTTTGATTTGCATTTCCCTGATAATTAGTGATTTTGAGGATTTTTTTCTTACACCTGTT